>JAYESD010000007.1:138199101-138373215 GCA_036927565.1 Tuctoria greenei
AGTGAGCTTTTGTTTAACATGTCTTGTTTTGGAAGAGTTTTTAAAGCTGATTTTGATATGTTAACTTCTGAGCATAGCTGTCTAGTTGCCAATGATTCAAAAGATATATTTTTTTGGCATCGTAGACTTGGTCACGCAGGCTTTGATCACCTCAGTCGTGTTACTGCTCTTGATCGCATATGTGGTTTGCCTAATCTCAAATAAGACAAAGATATTGTATGCTCTTCGTGTAGACATGCTAAAATGGTTGGAGGGTCACATGCTCCTCTCTCGATTACCATGACAACTGAATCTAGTCAACTTTTACACCTCAACACTGTTGGTCCGGCACATGTACAATCCGTTGGAGGTAAATGGTACGTGTTTGTAATTGTTGATGACTATTCCAGATACTATTGGGTTTATTTTATGGCATCTAAGAATGAAGCTTTTACTCATTTTAGGATTTTATTTCTTAGACTATCAATTGATCACCCAAGATCTTTAAGATCAATTAGAAGTGATAATGGAACTGAATTTAAAAATCAATCTTTTGAATAGTTTTGTGCTGAAAAAGGAATAGATCATCAATTTTATTCACCATATGTACCTCAACAAAACAGTGTTGTAGAGAGAAAGAACATAACCTTAGTTGAGATGGCTAGGACTATGCTTGATGAATATCAAACTCCTAGAAAGTTTTGGGCAGGTGCAATTGCAACCGCTTGTTATGTTTCAAATCGTGTTTTCTTGCGTGCTAAGCTAGGAAAAACACCATATGAGCTCTGGTTTGGACATAGACCTAGTGTCACACACTTTAGGGTCTTTGGTTGCAAATTCTTTGTTATGAAACATGGTAATCTTTCTAAATTCGAACCTACATCCATTGATGGCATGTTTCTTGGTTATCCATCTCATACTAGAGGCTACCGTGTGCTTTTACTTGACACTATCAAATTTGTGGAGACTTGTGAAGTTTTTTTTGATGAAGCTAGCTTGGGTACTAGCTCAAATATTGCAGGTCCAGATCCATATCCGCAGGGAGAGAGTATTTTCATTGAAGATGAGGAAGAAGAGGTGCTACTGCCCAAAAATTCAGCAGCTAATGAAATTGTTCCAGCTCCTGATTTTGATTCACAACTAGTACCATCGACCACCATTATTGGTCCAGACCGTCCTCAAGCCACAAGCTCTTCAATCTGTGATGAACATGAAGAAGAAGAAGCTTGTGAAGTGTCTACTCCACTCCGAATTCTCAAAACTCACCCTCCACAACAAATCATTAGAAGCTTGCATGAACGAGTCACACAGTCCAGGTTTTGCAATCCAAACTCTCATGCTCATTTTGCTTTTGTTCCTTATTTTGAACACAAAGATATATCACACACACTCACTAATGAATCTTGGATTATTGCCGTGTAAGAAGCGTTAGAAAATTTTAAAAGGAATAATGTTTGGAAACTTGTACCTCCACCTCAAGGTCACACTTTAATTGGAACTAAATGGGTGTTTAAAAATAAACAAAGTGAGGATGGGGTTGTGATTAGGAATAAGGCTAGGTTGGTTGCTCAAGGTTTCACACAAGTTGAAGGTCTAGATTTTGATGAAACTTTTGGTCCTGTTGCTAGAATAGAAGCCATAAGAATTTTGTTAGCTTTTGCTGCATCTAAAGGTTTCAAGTTATATCAAATAGATGTTAAAAGTGCTTTTCTTAATGGCTATATAGATGAGGACATTTAGTTCAAGCAACCACCAGGTTTTGAAATTACACATTTTCCTAATCAAGTTTACAAACTGTCCAAACCCTTGTGCGTTCTCAAACAAGCCCCTAGAGCATGGTATGGTAGGTTAAAACATTCTTACTTGTACGGCCAATGCATTCATCAAGGGGGAGATTGTGAGACCTATGTGTGCTGAATACATTGTCTATGGTGATAAAAGTTTTGAATACTACCAAAACACCTTTATCATCAAGGTCCCACTCTAGGTCCAAGCTCCAGCAAGGTCCGACGATAGGTTCGACTTGTTTTGGGTAGCTCCGACAAGGTCTGACTTGTTTTGGCTAGGTCTAACTTCTTTGTATAGGTCCGACTAGCTTTGGTTAGCTCCGGCTCTAGGTCTGACTAGGTTTGGTTAGCTCCGGCACTAGGTCCTGCTAGCTTTGGTAAGTTCCAGTGCTACATCCTGTTAGTTTTGGTAAGCTCCAGTTCAAGGTCCGGTTAGCTTTGGCAAGGTTTGGAGCTTGATCACAGTGGTTCTGCTTTTAATTTGCAATGTTTCGAACTTGCTTTTTGGACTATGGGAGGTTTGCTTAGTATTCTTTTACTAAGTTTTTGGTGTGTCTTGGTGGTTATTGCTGTAATCATTTTGCTATGGTTTGCAACATGCTTATGTGAGGTGCTCACGTAAGGTGTTGTGGTTTTGGAACTAACGAGAGTCAAGTCGAGGACTTGTGCTCGGAAGTATTGGTTGTTCATTCATGTGCAGGTGTTGCTTGAGATCAATACATGGCTGGTGGCGGGATCCATTGGACTAGTCTTAGGGAGGAGACGAGGTTCCAACAATCAAGTTCGGGAGGAACTGTGGTTGAGCTGATTAGGAGGTCACGCAGGATGATTGAACCAAGGGCAATGCATGTGAAGGAAACTGAACGTCGTTGGAAGGTGTTTGCACATATGCAAGGAGTGGATGGACATGGCAACATGGTTCCGAGGCATGATGAAGAGATGTGGATGTAAAAAATTGGTCAGAAAGGTCCAACCAACTAGGTTATGGACTCAGGGTGCGACTGAGTTGTGTTTCACTCAAATATGGAATGTTTTGAGTTGGTTATGATAGGATTTCGTTTGGGTCACGAATTTGAGTTATTTTAGGAATGTGGTATACGTTCCTAAGGTGTTTAGAAGTCTTAAGATTGCTTCTATCTACATATAGAAGAGTCTTGAGAAGTTATGTAAAGTTTCAATTCGTGAATTGAGTAGGATTAGAGTCCTAGTTAAGTTTGGGTTGGCCTAAGGGCTGGTTATATAAGCAAGGGAGGCCAGAGCTCATGGTAGACAACTTTGGGGATGTTTCTCTTGTGTTTTGATCAATAAAATTTATAGTTTGAAGGAACTTTTTTGCCTTGTTCATCCGACTTGTTTTCGTCAAGTCTTTCTCGTTGAGTTTCTGCACAACACTTTCATTCCTTGGTGGTTTTATCATAACTCCAGTTTTACATATCTTATTGACGTGATTCTTTTTGGGTTGTCTTCACAACTTGATTTTATATCATCTATGAAAATTTCAAGGTCATTGGATTTGTGGTTTCTGATCTACACGAGTTTCTTTGCAGTGTTCCAGAACTGTTTTTGTCAGGTAGAACAGATTGACCTTTGTTCGATCTTTCGATCATAAATTGAGTTTCTCTCGACAGTTTTTTGTGATTTTTGTTGTGACATCTCTGTGACTTGATTCTACACAATATATACTAGTTTTGTCACAGTTTAACACGTTTAGATTAGTCGCACACATGGTTTCTTTAACAGATCGGTTTTCTGCAAAGGGGTGTTTTGTTGCTTCCGCTAAAAAGTTTTATTCTAACATTCACCTGCTCCCCCTCTGGTAGATACACGTTCTCTTCAATCCTACAATTGGTATCAAATCCATGGTGCTCTAATCTTTGTGATTCACATGTGTTTTTGACTAATCCTCATGGAGAAATACCTGGCAAAACGTTGTGTGTTTGTTGGTATTGATTTTCAGGTTTGGAAGGCACGCATGGAAGCTTTTATCCAGGCGCAAGGCTTCGCGATATGGGAAAAGGTATACAAACCTTATGAAGTGCCACCAAATGATCAAGTTACCTGAAAGTGCATCTAGGAATCCCTTGTGGGTGTTGGATGATTTATGACAAGCAAATAAGATCCTAACCACTTTGTTGAGATGAGCACAAGTTTTAATAGCAAAAAAAGCAAAGTGCCAAAAAGAAGGGAGAATGAGGAGCAAAGTGGAAATGAGCTCAAGGAAGAAGAATAGTAGATCATTGTGTATGGAGTGTGTTAAGGAAATACAACCCAATAGCTCAATCACAATTAAACACACACATTACACAAAATTATACAAGACCGGACTAGTCCGACTGACACCGGACTAGTCCGATCTTCCTCTCTGCACAAAATCGGACAAGTCTGATATCCATCGGACTAGTCCGATATCTCTCTGACTAGAATCAGACTAGTCCTCCCCAATGCAGACTGGTCCTTAAAACACTTCACAAGTCACACAAAATCGGACAAGTCCGATCGCCACTGGACTAGTCCGATATTCATTCTGATCTAAATCGGACAAGTCTGATATTAGCACAGACTAGTCCAAAAAACTCTCTGACCTAAATCGGACAAGTCCTCCAAGTGCGGACTTTTCCTCATAACCACTTAGGGTTTCACTGTGCGGACAAGCCCGATGTCCATCGGACTAGTCCGAAGATTTTCAGAAGCGAAATCGGACAAGTCCGCTCCTAGCCGGACTAGTCCTATATTTTGGGACACTTAGGGTTTGCTACAAACAGCACACCGGACTAGTCCAATCTTTCTAAACCCTAACGGTCACTTTTAGAAACTCCATATAAATAGAGGTGCACGGCCCAACTTAAATTACTCTCGAACCCTAGCGCCGTCAAACCCCCCAAGAGTCTCAAAAACACATCTCTCCACGAAATTAAGTGCAACAAAGATAAATCCTTTGAGGATACACTCTAGATCATTGGAGAGACTAGTTCAACACTCATTGAGCTCTTGGTTTGATTCTCTAACACACTCCTGTGATTTCATTGTAATCTTTTGAGTGTGTTCTTGGTGGTATTTCGTGTTGTAATCTAGGGGAGCCCTCAACGTGTGAGAAGGCCCCTTTGAATTCCGTTATTCTCCCCTTTGTAATAAGTGGAAGAGGATTGGCCTTGGTGGCGATCCGACGAGAGTAGGGTTGTAGAAGACCCGATCCTTTTGTGGACTCCTCAATGTGGATGTAGGTTGTCTCTGTGGGAATCGAACTATGGGATAAATCTCTTGTGTTTTTGCTTTGTGTTCATCGTTCTTTACATCATATCAATCTAGGGTTTCAATTAATCTTGCTCACTTTACGTTGAAATATCAAATTTAAGATTTACTTGTGATATACCCTAGTACATAATCTTGCAACACATAAATTACAAGTATATTTCTGCTGCTACACCCTAGAATCAAACTTAATAAATCAAACTTGATCAACCTAGTCCGTACACACCGGACTAGTCTGCACTTTACCGGACTAGTCCGATATCTCAAGTTTTGATCTGGTGATTAAGTGTTGCAGGTTCCGACAAATTTCAGAAAGGCCTATTCACCCCCCTCTAGGCCACATTCAATTGGTATCAGAGCAGGTTCTTCAAGAAAGAGACTAATCGCTCGAAGAAGATCATGTCCGACATGAAGGACATCCACAAGAGCAACAACCAAGAAAAGGTTGATAATGACAATAACCTAAAGGTGGAGAAGCTCCTCGAAGTCATTCAAGACTTCGAGGACGATGATAAGGAGACGCTAAAACTAAAGGCACTCCTAAGAAAGAAGACACTTTCCAAAGGGAAAGTGAAGATTGCATAAAAGAAGAAGGGGAGTAGTCACACCGACTACTCCCGATATCCTTTCAACTATGATCGTCTCAATTCCAACAATAATCATTATTTATCTATCCCACTTGGAAAAGCCCCACATTTTGATGGAAGTGATTACTCAATGTGGAGGCAAAATATGAAAATGCATCTAATCTATCTCAATCCAATTCTATGGCATATTGTGTGCACTGGAATAGATATCCCGGACGACGACGAAGAATTCACACCAAGCCAAGAGCAGGCAATTCACCGAAATGCTCAAGCCGCGACAATAATCACCTCTTCGCTCAGTCGGGACGAGTTCACCAAGGTGGATGGACTCGAGATTGCTAAAGAGATATGGGACACACTACAAACTGCACATGAAGGTGACTGACATGTGCGTGAAGCAAAGATCAAAATGATCGAAGGCGAATTAGGAAGATTCGCAATCGAAGAAGACGAGTCACCTCAAGATATGTACAACCGATTAAAGAAACTCGTCAACAATGTTCGATCTTATGGAAGCAAGAAGTGGAATGACCATGAGGTGGTGAAGCTCATCCTTAGAGCTTTCATGCCTCGCAACGTCACCTTATCCTCAATGATTAGAGAAAGCCCCAGATATAAGAAAATGACTCTGAATGAATTACTTGGAAAAATCATCAATTTCGAGATGATGGAAAAACAAGCAAAGCATGTCAAAGAAATTGCCGACCTCACCTCAGCAAAGAAGAAAGGGGTTGCTTTGAAGTCCACCCTCAAGCCCCTATCTAAAGAAGCTCGAGAAACTCAACTAGAAGAAGACGGTGATGATGAGAGCAGTGAATTAGATGAAGAAGACATGATACTGGTCATGAAGAAATTCAAGAGAATAATGAAGAAGATACAAGGTACTAAATCAAGCAAAGGAAAGTACAAGGAGAGATCAAAAGCAAAGTTGAGGCGGGCATGCTATAATTGTGGTGAGTATAGCCACTTTATAGTTGATTGCCCATATGAAGAGAACAAGAAGAAGACTAAAGAAGCCAAGCTTCAACCCAAGAAATTCTTCAAGAACAAGAAACAAGACGAACAAGCGCACATAGGGAAAGAGTGGGACTCAAATGATGAGTCATCATCATCCGAAGAAGAAGAGATGGCTAGCATAGCCATCGAAAAGACATCCAAGAAGTCTACTCTCTTCCCTACACTCGGCGCATGGAAGGGAAATGGCACTTGCCTCATGGCAAAGGAAGGTAAACGCAAGGTAAACACCAAACCCCCTTCCTTGCATTCCTATTCTAGCTATAATGAAATCAATAGTGATAATGAGGATATGCTTATTGGACTAGATAGGAAAACTGCCACAAAAATGAAATTTTTACTTGATCAACTTGTTGAGAAGGAGATGTTGATACATCGTCAAGAGGACATGATTATCTCCCAAAAGGAGGAACATGTCGAATTTGACAAACTTCTAGAGCTTGAAAGGAGTGAAGCAAGTCACTAGAGGTTGAGTTAGCTTCAAGCAAGGAAGCTTGCTTGGGGTTAAACGACTCAAATGCTGCAATCAAGGAAGAACTTGCTAACCTAATCAAGGTTAACAAGATCTTTGAAGTGCAAGTTGAGTCACTCAAGCAAGGTGACCCTTCATCCTCCTCAAGTTCATATTCTCAACCCATTAAAACTGAAGTTGCTTCTACTTGTACATGTAATAAAGTTGACACCAGTTTGAAAGACAAGCCAACCTCTACAAAGGATAAACATCCTGCCCAAAGTGGCATATTTGACAAGGAGAAGATCAAATATGCACGTAGTGCATACTTGGTCACAAGACCTCCAAATGTCAAATATGGCATTGGTTACTCTCATGGTGAAAAGCAACAAGCTAGAAGCCATAAGAATAATAGGGATAGCAATGTCTTTGTAAAGGGAGGAGCCTTCCAAACTGGAAAATCAAAAATTAATAAGTACAAAACGCATGACCGCCGGACTAGTCCAGTGGGGTTCCGACCAAGTCCGGTACTCCGGACAAGTCCGGCCTCCCAGACTAGTCCTGCGTATAAACAACAAAAGTTACTTTTCAATACTTTCGATGCCTCGTATGTCTTGATGAGAAGTAATTATGGAAAGGTTTATGCACATTATGTTGGGCCATGCCATGGGAACACCAAGTCTCATGTGTGGGTGCCCAAATCTCTTGTGACTTACCACCGAGGACCCAAGCAAGCTTGGGTACCTAAAACCAAGGCATAAATTGTTTTTACAGGCCTATTCTTCGGTGGATCTAAATGGGTGTTAGAAAGTGGCTGCACCAACCATATGACCGGAGAAAGAATAATGTTCGTTGAATATGAAGAGAATGAGGATCCAAATGAGGGCATCTATTTTGGAGATAATAGTCAAGGGAAGGTGCTCGGTACCGGTAAAATTGCCATATCATCTAAGCACACACTTTCTCATGTATTACATGTTGATTCCTTGGATTATAACCTGCTGTCCATATCTCAATTATGTGACAAGGGTTATAATTGCTTGTTCACTAACGAGGGTGTGACCGTTTCTAGGAGGAGTGATGGTTCCATTGCATTCAAGGGTATGTTAAAGGGAAAGCTCTATCTTGTTGACTTCAACAAAGATAAAGCTGAACTTGACACATGCCTGATTGCAAAGACCAACATGGGTTGGCTGTGGCATAGACGGCTAGCGCATGTTGGTATGAGGAACCTTCAAAAAATCCTCAAGGGCGATCACATCCGAGGTTTAAAGGATGTTGTTTTTGATAAAGACAGGCCTTGTAGCGCGTGCCAAGCTGGGAAGCAAGTTGGAGCACCTCACCTCGCCAAGAATGTCATGACTACAACAAGACTGCTCGAGCTACTTCACATGGACTTATTTGGTCCAATTGCCTACATAAGCACCGGCGGTAACAAATATGGTTTAGTAGTTGATGATTTTTCTCACTTCACTTGGGTTTTCTTTTTGCATGATAAGTCAGAAACACAAGGAATACTCAAGAAGTTCTTCAAGTGAGCTCAAAACGGATTCTCATTGACAATCAAGAACATTCGAAGCGACAACGTCACAGAGTTCAAGAACACACAAGTGGAGGAGTACCTTGATGAAGAAGGCATAAAGCACGAGTTTTCAGCTCCGTACACCCCTCAACAAAACGGAGTTGCCGAAAGAAAGAACCAAACTC
This sequence comes from Tuctoria greenei, assembly GCA_036927565.1. NCBI lineage: Eukaryota > Viridiplantae > Streptophyta > Magnoliopsida > Poales > Poaceae > Tuctoria > Tuctoria greenei. The sequence goes on from JAYESD010000007.1 coordinate 138,207,876, forward strand.
TCATAGAGATGGCAAGACCAATGCTCGATGAGTACAAGACCTCGGTTTGATTTTGAGCGGAAGCGATTAACACCGCTTGCCACGCTGTAAATCGACTTTATCTTCATCGACTACTCAAGAAGACATCCTATGAGCTACTCACCGGTAACAAGCCTAATATTTCATATTTTTGAGTCTTCGGTTCTCCATGTTATATTTTAAATAAGAAGCCCAGGACTTCAAAGTTCGCTTTGAAGTCCGATGAAGGTTTCTTGCTTGGTTATGATTCGAACACTTACGCCTATCGTGTTTTCAACAAGACCTCCGGACTTGTTGAAGTAGCACGTGACATAGTGTTTGATGAAATTAATGGCTCCGAAAAGGAACAAGTTGATCCATGTGTTCTAGGTAAAGAAGAAGCTCCTTGTCAAGCATTGAAAAGAATGGCCTTAGGTGAAGTTCGACCACAAGAGTCACCTCTACACGTGTATGAGGAAGATGAACCACAAGAGCAGGTCAACGATGAAGGGGGAGCTTCCACACAAGATCAACCACAAGAATACGAAGACAATCAACAAGTCAATGAAGGCAACCATTTAGGGGGAGAAGAAGATGATCATGAAGATACAATGCCTCAAGTGCCACACCCAAGAATACACCAATGCATCCAAAGGGATCACCCAATCGACAATATCATCGGTGACAACCAAAAGGGAGTAACCACTAGATCTCGCATAACTAACTTTTGTGAGCACTATTTGTTTGTATCCTTTTTGGAACCGCGCAGGGTTGAGGATGCATTGAAAGATTCGGACTGGGTGGTGGCAATGCAAGAAGAATTGAACAACTTCAAGCGGAACGAGGTGTGGGAACTCGTGGAAAGACCCAATGCGAACATTGTCGGCACCAAGTGGGTCTTCCGCAACAAACAAGATGAACACGGGGTGGTGACAAGGAACAAGGCATGACTTGTGGCCAAAGGGTATTCACAAGTCGAAGGTTTGGATTTTGATGAGACCTTTTCTCCCGTAGCTAGACTTGAATCCATTAGAATATTACTTGCATATGCTACTCACCATGATTTCAAACTGTATCAAATGGATGTGAAAAGCGCCTTCCTCAACGGACCAATCAAGGAGGAGGTGTATGTGGAGAAACCCCCCGAGTTTTAAGACGAAGAGTTCCCCGACCACGTATTTTAATTGTGTAAGGCTCTCTACGGCCTCAAACAAGCTCCTAGAGCTTGGTATGAGTGTCTTAGAGATTTCTTAATTGAAAATGGCTCTAAGATTGGCAAAGTAGAATATACACTGTTTATAAAGAATTTTGACAAAGCTATTTTTGTCTATCAAATCTATGTTGATGATATAATCTTTGGTTCAACTAACCCATCTTTTTGTGAGGAATTTAGTAAAATCATGACAGATAGGTTTGAGATGTCCATGATGGGATAACTAAAGTACTTATTGGGATTCCAAGTGCGGCAACAAAAGGAAGGGACGTTCATAAGCCAAACGAAGTACACGCAAGACATACTCAAGAAGTTTGGTATGGACAAGGCGAAGCCTATAAAGACTCCCATGGCAACAAATGGCCACTTGGATCTCAATGAAGATGGACCTAGCATCGACCAAAAGGTATATCGCTCCATGATTGGATCTCTACTATATTTATGTGCATCTAGGCCAGACATTATGTTGAGTGTATGTTTGCGTGCAAGATTTCAAGCCAATCCTAAAGAGTGTCATTTGACAGCCGTAAAAAGAATCCTTAGATATTTAGTTCATACACCCAACCTTGGTCTTCCAATAAACAACCTCATTGGCTACTCAGATGCAGATTATGCCGGATGCAAGGAGATAGAAATAGTACCTCCGGTACATGCCAATTCCTAGGTAGATCCCTAGTTTCTTGGTCCTCCAAGAAACAAAATTCCATTGCCTTATCCACAGCCGAAGTGGAGTATGTTGCAGCCGGGAGTTATTGTGCACGATTCCTTTGGATGCGACAAACTCTAAGGGATTACGATTACAATATGAACTGTATTCCACTCCTTTTCGACAATGAGAGTGCCATTAAAATTGCCCATAATCCCGTTGAGCACTCTAGAACCAAACACATAGACATAAGGCATCACTTCTTGAGAGACCACTCCATGAAAGGAGATATAGCCATTTCCCATGTCAACACCCAAAAGCAATTGGCCGACATATTCACCAAGCCACTTGATGAAAAGCGCTTTTGTGAACTCCGAAATGAGCTAAACATCCTTGATGCTCGGAGTGTGGCTTGAAATGTTGCATACCTGTATGAATTCTTCAAAATATGTTGATTGGATTGTGAAAATCATCTCTCTCAAGTTTCTTCCGAAAAGCTATGTTAGTTATTAGATCTTCGTGAATTATGATCATTGCTTGATTGTTGTATGCTTACTGATCATATTCATCAAGATTATTTGATTTGATTTGCCTCCCTATTTTCTAAATATGTACCTTCAAATATATATGAATGGGCTAATAAATTATTGCCTGGTGACCACGGACTAGTCCGTGGTTACCCGGACTAGTCTGCCCATGCAGACTAGTTCGCAGTGTGCCGGTTAGGCCGGACTAGTCCGGTAGACCACAGACTAGTCCGATATAGCCTCTGGAAAAGTTCGGACTCGTCCGATCGTCTCCGGACTTGTCCGATTTTTCGTCTCCATAACCCTAGCCGTCGCTGAACCAAAATTTCTTCACCTCCACTCTTGCCTCACGCGTTCTCTCTCTTCGCGCTCGAGCTCCCAAGGCGATTTTGCACCCCATCCATCATAAAGTTCCACATTTGAGTGGAAATCAAGCTCCCTTGCTTCCGGATTGAAGTTCTTGGACAAGTCCAGACTTCAACAACTCCTTCGTCGAGATTCAAGCAAATTCCTCGGTAATTTTCACTCAAACCCTAAAAATCCAAAATTTCTTCATTGTTGATCGAATAGCCTAGCATATTTCACTATATACATGCCTCCTTGATGTATAACGTTTATGCTAAGCTAGTTGTGCATTAGGAATCACCATTTGTCTAGTTGCTTAGGTTTTTGAGGATGAATATTGGACTAGTCCGGTGCATGCACGGACAAGTCCGGTCACCCGGACTAGTCTGGTCCCCCGGACTAGTCTGTGCCTGTACATCGGACAAGTACGATTTTTCTAAACTCAAAACCTAACTTGTCAATTCCTCAATGCAATTCCTTGTTATTCTTTCTCACCCATGCCTTGTATCATCCATTATCATTCATGCCTTACACAATTCATCCTCAGGATATGTCGAGCACAAATGATGAGATTTCCAATTTCGAGGCCGAGTTGGACCACGAGGTGGCACCTCGGCCCTCAACGAGCCTTGGAAAGAAATGCCAAGAGCGTCCTTCCGAGCCAGCTGCGTCTCCTCCACAGGCTCGGAGGAAAGTGCTAGTGAAGAAGGCGGCCTCCAAGGTGCCAGCTTCTAGGGCTACCACCGGTGGTGGCCCTAGCTCGGCAAGTGCCCGCCTAGCCAAGGGCAAGGGCAAAGGAATAGCAATGGGTCCAGTTGGCCCGTTGAAGCTGCATGCTCCAAGGGAAGGGGTCCAGGACCCCACTGAAGAGAAGTTTAATGGAAAGGGCAGCGACTCAGTGGCCATGTTCCGCGGTGTGGATTGCTACAGTCATCCAAAGCAAGCTGCAGATGGAAGATTTTGGAGAAATTTTCATGCTGACTATTACAGGGCTGTATACTTGCAGATGAAGACACCGGTGGTGCGCAGTCAGTGGATTGACTGGGCACATCTTGAGAAGAAGAGATGCTCCACATTTGATGAAGTAATTGCGACAGCTGAAAGACATGGCTTGAAGGACCTCTTTGCCTTCAAGTACAATTGGAATGATGAAAGTGGTGGCCCAGTTCTATGCCACTTGTAACTTTGCAAGCGATGAAGAAGAAAGGGTGACTTGGATGACTCATGGATCCAAGTACACTATCACATATGAAGAATTTGCAATGATGTTGCATCTTGACACCTCGAGCAATGACAATGTGATCATCCACAATGTTGGTGTCATCGAGAAGGAAAGGATGAAATTCCTTTATGAGCCAAACTCAAAGTTCAACCCTCCCTCCACAAAGAACATGAAGCCCTTCTTTGTGGTCCTGAATAGAGTCTTGAGGAAGACGATTGCTCCAAAGGATGGAGATGTTGGGGGTGTGCAGGGTTATCTTTGGACCCTGATGAGAGTGATAAGCAAGGATCGTCAGTTTGATGTGGCTGACTACATTTGGAACGATATGGTCAACATCTCTAGTACTCCCAACCGATCCTGTGGCTATGCCCCTTATCTCATGTTCATGATTGAGAAAGTCACAGGGATCGATTTTGTCAAGGATGTGGAGCACACACAATTGAGGCCTCAGAAGCCTCAACAAGCAAATGTCCAGGCTGCTCCCTCGCCAGCCTCCAGTCCTAAGGCTCCGGCAAGAAGTGAATATGCAAGAGCTGCCCCTGCCAGTAGAGCAGCCCCTCAAATGGGATCTGCTAGTGGGATCTTCAAGTACTTGGCTGCTGTATTTGCTTCCTGCAAAAAGGCCGAAGTGAGGGCCCACAAGCTGAACAAGAAGAGAAAGGAATACATGAAGTATGTCAAGGCAAATGTGAAGCAGATTTGCCAGAAGCTGGAGATCGACCCCATTGGATCTCCAGTGATTTATGAGGACTCCAACCCTTACATCACCGAGCTCGGGCCGTTGACCCCCTCCGAGCATGCCTACTTTTGCACTGGGGACTCGAGTGGCTCCGCACCTCCTCCTCCTCCTCCTCATCAGCCCAAAGACGACGATGAAGACGATGAGAGGACTAACAGCGAGGAGTGAAGACTTTAGGACCCTCCTCTCCTTCTTTTTGGTGTCTTGATGCCAAAGGGGGAGAGATTGAGGGGCAGGTCTTAGTCTTAGCTGTAGGATGCGAGGAGAGAGCTCTCTTTTATGTTTTTTGACTATTTTGCGGGTTGTAAAGCTTTAACTATGTTCTTAAGTTAATTATGGTCCTGTGGTGCATTATTGTGATCTACTTGACAAGTAATTGTTGAAAATTGTGTTGTTGCTCCTAGAATGACATATATGTTTGGTTTTGGTTGATTAATGTCAAGTAGGTCATTCTCATTGTTTCAATATACTTAGTTATGCATCCCACCATAAAGAATGCACGTATGGATTATGTTTTCATTGCTTGATGTATTTTAGACTCATATGTTCATGCTTTATGAAAATCTCAATTTTTATCACATTTTGTGAAATCTCAATTGGTTGTCATCAATCACCAAAAAGGGGAAGATTGAAAGTGCATCCAGGAATCCCTTGTGGGTTTTGGATGATTTATGACAAGCAAGTGACATCCTAACCACTTTGTTGAGATGAGCACAGGTTTTAATAGCAAAATAACCAAAGTGCCAAAAAGAAGGGAGAATGAGGAGCAAAGTGGAAATGAGATCAAGGAAGAAGAATAGTAGATCATTGTGTATGGAGTGTGTTAAGGAAACACAACCCAAGAGCTCAATCACAATTAAACACACACATTGCACAAATTTATACAGGACCGGACTTGTCCGACTGACACCGGACTAGTCTGATATTCCTCTCTGCACAAAATTGGACAAGTCCGATATCCATCGGACTAGTCCGATATCTCTTTGACTAGAATCAGACTAGTCCTCCCCAGTGCGGACTAGTCCTCAAAACACTTCACAAGTCACACAAAATCGGACAAGTCCGATCGCCATCGGACTAGTCCGATATTCATTGTGATCTAAATCGGACAAGTCCGATATTAGCACGGACTAGTCCAGAAAACTCTCTGACCTAAATCGGAGAAGTCCTCCAAGTGCAGACTTGTCCTCATAACCACTTAGGGTTTCACTGTGCGAACAAGTCCGATGTCCATGGGACTAGTGCGAAGATTTTCAGAAGCGAAATCGGACAAGTCCGCTCCTAGCCGGACTAGTCCGATATTTCGGGACACTTAGGGTTTGCTACGCACAACACAACGGACTAGTACGGTGTCCACCACGGACTAGTCCGATCATTCTAAACCCTAATGATCACTTTTAGAAACCCTATATAAATAGAGGTGCACGACCAAACTTGAATAACTCTCGAACCCTTGCGCCGTCACACCCCCCAAGAGCCTCCAAAACACATCTCTCCACAAAATTAAGTGCAACAAAGATCAATCCTTTGAGGATACACTCTAGATCATTGTAGAGACACGTTCAACACTCATTGAGCTCTTGGTTTGATTCTCTAACACACTCCTGTGATTTCGTTGTAATCTTTTGAGTGTGTTCTTGGTGGTATTTTGTGTTGTAATCTAGGGGAGCCCTCAATGTGTGAGAAGGCCCCTTTGAATTTGATTATTCACCCCTTTGTGATAAGTGGAAGAGGATTGGCCTTGGTGGCGATCCAACGAGGGTAGGGTTGGAGAAGACCCGTTCCTTTTGTGGACTCCTCAACGTGGATGTAGGTTGCCTCTGTGGGAACCGGACCACGGGATAAATCTCTTGTGTTTTTGCTCTGTGTTCATCGTTCTTTAAATCATATCAATCTAGGGTTTTAATTAATCTTGCTCACTTTACATTGAAATATCAAATTTAAGATTGACATGATATATACCCTAGTACATAATCTTGAAACACATAAATTACATGTATATTTCCGCTGCTACACCCTAGAATCAAACTTAATAAATCAAACTTGATCAACCTAGTCCATAAACACCGGACTTGTCCGCACTTTACCGGACTAGTCCGCTATCTTAAGTTTTGATATGGTGATTAAGTGTTGCAGGTTCTGAAAAATTTCAAAAAGGTCTATTCACCCCCCTCTAGGCCACATTCATTACCGCTACAAATCTACGGGATGTTGACAACAACAAAGCCCGCAACTTGATCATTCAGGGACTCACTCAAAGCGACTTTGATCATTTCATGCACCTTCGATCAGCATACAATGTTTGGAGAGCTCTTTGTGATTATCATGAAGGCTCCAACACGATCAAAGAGGTAAAACAAGATATGTTCAAAAAGGAATACATGCGCTTTGAGATGCAACTTGGTGAGTCCATCGATCAACTTTTTGCCCGAATTAATAAAATTCTCAGTAATCTATGTAGTGTCAACGTAAACTTTTCCGATGCTGAGAATGCTCAACAACTCCTTAGTGCATTAGACATGACAATATGGGAGATGAAAGTAACACCTATTCGCGAATCAACTGTCATGAGTACTCTTACTTTAGATGTGCTTTACTCTAAACTAAAAACTCATGAAATTGACATTTTATCACAAAAGAATCCAAATAAGTCTATTGCGTTCGTTTCACAACATGATATGCCTAGCTCTGGCCAATTATCATCCTGCATTACTCTTACTTTGTTGTCCTCACTAACCCTAGAACAGATTGAAGAATTTCCAGAAGAGGAGCTAGTACTCATCTCTACTCGGTTCTCAAAAGCATTGCAAAATGTGAGAACTAGAAGGAAAGGAAGCTCCCGACCTCAATGATGCTTTGAATGTGGTAAGACAGGACACTTTCATACAGAGTGCCCTAACTTTTCAGGTCCTACTACCTGTAAAGAGAAGCAGAACAAAGTCAAGACCACCTCTGGAAACTCAAACAAGAAAAAGGGTTCCATAGGACGCATGATGATAAATAGCTTCATCACCTCACTTCAAGAGCTCAGTTCAAGTGATGTAGACATTGGAAGTGATGATGATGACGATAATCTGGACAACTTATGCTTCATGACGGTCAAAACAAGATCAAGATCAAGTTAGAAGGATGCAGAACACAACAGTGACGACGATGAGGTATGTTCTACCTGTAATGAAATGTGTGATGTAATTTCTCGTACAACTATTACTGTCAAGAAAAAGGACAAAAAGCTTAGGGATAATGTTGCTAAAATTGAATCACTAGAATCTGAATTCAACCATTTAAAAACATTGATTCCTAGTGATGATGCATGTCCCTCAGGTGACTTAATCTATGAATAGTTGTCCACATTAAGAAGTGCACACTCCTCCACTCTAGATAGACTTGATGAAGAAATTGAAAAGAACAAAAAGCTGTCTGATTTTATTGTTAAAAACTTAAAAGATGCTTCTTGTTCTACAAGTGATCTGCATTGTTCTGCATGTGACAATATTGACAATAAACTAAAAGATGAAATGAATAAAATCTCAATTCAGAACAATGCTTTACGTTCTCATGAAGTTAAATATTGTTCAAATTGCAAACTTAAAGGAAAAACTTCATTTCAAAACTGCCTACTTTTATCTAAAGAACTTAACAATAAATATAAGATACTAGAGCGGTTTTACAATGGTAACAAGAATCTAAACTTGCTGTTAAATTCTTCTAAACCTTGTAATGATAAAACTGGTTTAGATTCTGATTCCCATGCTTACTCTAAAGCACATCCACCTCACGTTTTAAGATCATTTGGAAGAGGTTTAATCAAAACTGTCCCTAAACAAAAGGATGTGATTTTTAAATCTGCAGGAGTGCTTTCTAATTCAAGCTCTAGTAGCTTGCCTCATCCACCGATAAATACACGTCATTCCTTTTTGGCCCGAGGTTCTCATAACCTTTGCCAAGGAATGGCGGAACTCACTCAGCGGATGGGAGACCTTGCAATGTGGAAAAGTGATGTCCTCAACACACTTCAAGACCATATCCGAGGTACCCAAGACTGGCAGCAAGAAATCGACGTGCAGTTAAACAACATCAACACTACGCTGCAGCAACAACAGGCCGACCTCATGGCCTATTTCCATCATCAAGGGTTCAACCCTTATCACAGAGATTGAGAAGAATAAGCTTGGGGAAGGACCCCCACTTGAGGTAACTTGTATCACACCCCATTTGCATCACTTCATTTTATTTCTTTCTTTCCACCACATTTTGCATCTAAAAATAATAATAATGTATTATAGGTTAGGATAATAAAATAAAATATGTGCGGTAAGATCATTTTTACTTTGCATAAGTTGAAATAATGAATAATTGCTATGTTTTATTTTCTCTAGTCCCTTGCATACAACTTAGGATTCTCCAAGTCTTGCGTTTATTGACTTAGAATATTCTTGCCTTAAAACTTGGAATTTGTGGGTAGCTGTCAAAGAGTTCTTGCGACACTTCCCCTGAACCTGCTTTGGGCGCACCCCGCAGAGGTTCTTGATCGGCAGGGCTTAGTTCTCAAGCGAGGCTGCACGTATGATATTGGTGAGATTGTGGTTTTACGTGGTTAGGGATGCCGGAGCGTAACACCCTACTCCACGGTGAGATGTATTGCTTGAGAGTGTGTGTCTAAGTTGCGTATGAAAAGTCCTTTTGTAACAATGGTTATCCGGTCTTTTTATAGTAAGGTCGAGCACATTACAAGTGGGGCTCGAGGCCCGATAGGTGGCCTCAGGGCGATCTTGTCCTAAAGATCTAAAGCTTCTCCTCTGTACTGCCTGTGACCGCATCTTGAAGACTTGTCGTCTTGCTGCCTTGGGTGCGAGGGGCCCATGAGTAGTCATTGATGTTGGCAGGGAATGTCCCATCGAACTGTATTGTCGTTGTAAGCTACCCACTTAGCCAAGTGGGATAGGTCTGCGGCGCCTTCACTACGATGCGATTGGGTGCAGAGGTACCTGATAGGAAGTGTGTGCCGCGTCATGCGCCTTGGAAAGGTGTGTATATTCAATGCCCGACTTGGACAAGGCGCATCGCCCATTTGCTCCCGCAACCTATCATTCACGACAAGTTGCATGATGCGTGGCAGGACTAGTGCCAGCCTCTACGGAGGAGGTTGGGAGCCACATGGCAGCCCTGAAGCCCGTCTCTGAGGAGAGTCGAGGTATGCTGGGCACATGGTGGTTCCAAAGCTCGCCTCAGCGGGGGAGGCTGGCCCGGAGCTTCGGGCCACGTGGCGGCATCGGGCCCATTCCTTTGGGGGATCAGGGTCATGTTCTGCTGAACACGAGGCGACCTGGGAGCCCACCTCTTCGGGGGAGTCAGATCCCATCTTGAGGTCCAAGTGGTAGTACCGGAGCCTGCCCCTAAGGAGGGACAAGGTCTGGGCCTGCTGGACACGTGGCGCCATCGGACCCTCCTTCAGCCGGGAGGTAGGGTACTTAGCCATTTTTATCATGTGCGCGTGCGTACCTAGTATCCTGGGTAGCGATAGTGGCCCCCGTGTCCACCGTGGTGGAGGTGATGAGCTCGCTGGTGTAGACCTAACCTTGCATTCCTACGTAGCCTTTTAATTTCCGTCTTGGTCAGCCAAAGCGGTGCGCACCTCTACCACTGCAGCCACGCGTCCACTTTCTGGTTGAGGGGTCGTGGCAACGCAATCTCTACTTGTAGCATTATATTTAACTCGACATCTTGAGCTCTGCAAGGGTAACCTGAAGCGTGATCGAGAGCAGCACCTAGTAGAGCGTGAGGCCCTCCTGTTGTGCAAGCTCGATTTTGATGCCCGGGAGCAAGCGTTGGAGCGTCGTGCCTAGGGGCTTGATTTGCAAGAGCAGTAATTATCCTCCCAGGAGAAGAAACTCACCAAAGGCAGGGCAAAGGTGCTGAGTGTGGCACAGCAGGAGGTTAGTGACCTCCAAGCATCCTGTGTGGCCAAGGCGCAGAAGGTCTGGGACTTCCTGGGCCCAACCGAGGATACACTACAACCCTTCTTCTTTAGCCGTGTGTGGAGTGGGGAGCTGGCGCAGGAGGCGAGTCAAGTGATCCCCGCGCTTGACACCACCAGCACCAAGATGCAAGCTGTGGGCACAGTCTTCGCCCGCTGTCTGGAGATCGAGGGGAGATAGTTAGCAGAGGCAGTGGCGTCCCACATCTTGGTGTGTTACCAGAGTCAGTACCTAGAGATCCCCCAGGAAGTGGTAGTCGACGGCCCCCTCGAGACATGTGAAGAGTCAGTGAAGGCTGAAGTCGAGGACTACGCCAAATACATCGCCACACAGTTCACGCGGGAGTGAGGTCGGTGGCCCCCAGGCGGGGCACCTTTGCATCTGGGGCTTGTGATGAATGGTTTTATCAATATTCTGATAGGTAATGTATAAGTTGATTGATGGAGATCTCGACGTTGATGATCTAAGGCTCTCGAGTAGAACACAAAAAACCCCTGCAATCACTACACCACCACTCCATTGGTTATCAACCGTGCTGCAGACGATTGAACTCGCCAAGAAGGCTAATCCTTGCAAGTGAACCGAGAACACAAGCAAGAACGTAGAAGACACGATCTGGAATTGAGAAGTTGGGGTCTCACAAATCAAAGAACGGCAAAATTGTTATTCTAAGCAAAACCCAATTGTTCACGACGGCTGCTATGGAGTATATATTGGTGGGAGGACGTCCAAGGGGGTGTTGGGGTCGTGACCTAACCCTAAGATACAAAAATAATGGACTTAGACTTGATACAAGGCCCAATGGCCCAATACGGTGGCGCAGCACTCTGACAGATTATGAACTCGATTTTATTTCGACGATTCCCATCCACTCTGACAGATTTTTGACATGGTACCAGAAACACTTGAATGGTTATCCTCTCCCCTTTCTGTGCATATGTAGAACGTCCAAAACGGAGTTCATATGCGTCCTGGGCGTCCATTTTAGTGTGTACTGCTCCTGGACTCTGAGTTGGACATGATTTTGAGTTGGGGTCGGTTTCCATTTTCTTTGAACGTATCCTCTAGTCCTCCACGCCCCTAAACCTTCCTCCAATTAATCCTTGAATAACTCCATGTATCCTAATCACAATTAAATTATTAGGTAGCAATCTATTCTCAGAAATATATAAGAAAACATATAAAAACGAGCTCACCTCTGAAATAATTGTTGTGTGTGAATTCTATTGATTGCATCTTGTATGTTCAATGTAGTGTTGTGTAGATCCATAGGAGTGATGTCCTCATCATCCTCCTCTTCTTTAATTGAAGTCGTCCTCGACTCAAGTTCTTCTTCTCTCATATGTGGGTCCATATGTGCAACGCCATCAAATATTCTTGTATGCATGAAAGGAGGAGACCAAGGTGGTGGACGACATAGCCATCTCCATGTTCTTCATCAAATACGCATGCACATTCACTCGAGCCAGGATCCCAAACAAATAAACATCGTTCCATGCTTGTATGTGCAATGAAAATGTGCTTGATCTCATAAGCTTGCCCCCTTTGTAAATATTTTTTTATGCATTTGAATTAATGTCTAGTTTCTTCGCTTGTCTTGTGCTTCTCAACTTGTCCATTCGGGTCCTTAGCAGCGTAAGGACCCAAAAAAACCTTGTTGACTCTGTTAGATTTTTAGGAACCAACAGTCACACACTTGACATAGTCGCTTTGCGCCGTTTGATGTCCTGCCTATGGGATACCTTAGAGGCCCCCTGGTGAGTGTGGCCAACTGGATGGGCACACCTGCCACTTGATCATAGGATGTCATCGATGGGCCCCAGCAGAGCACGAGAGCTTGAGTAAGAGACACCGGCGGGCCCCTTAGGGAGTGCCAGACCTTAGAGGTTGACACCAGCAGGCCCCCTCGGGGTGTCGGGCTTGATTTGAAATGCATGGTCGTCGTTGAAGAAGTCTTTGACGGCAATGTCGACAAGGCAGCTGCGGAGCCACACGGCGCTAACCCTCAACGTTAAGAGACGTCGACATCGGGCCCCTTGGGAGGTGCCAGAGGTTGCTACTCTGACGTCACCTACCATCAATGTGTTAGAAATGTCGATGACGCGCCCCCTAGGAGGAGCCGGAGCTGGCTGCTCCAGCATCGCTCACCATCATCATGTAGAAACGTCGACAGCGGGCCCCCTGAGAGGTGTCAGAGTGTTGATAGTTCTTAAGTATCACAGGTGAAAGTCCGCAAGCGCTAAAACTATCGATGTAGCATTTCCCATTAAAAGAGTATTCCAATGGTGTCATTTATATTCTCCCAAAGGAAGGCTAGGTGGAAGCAAAGCATTCATGAAATGGAGAGGATCGGTTGGTCTAGTTAGGGTTCTAGCAAGTATGGGTAAATGATAGATTGGAGGTAGTGTGTCATATACAAGAGCACTCTATCCTAAAGGGGGTAAATGAGATAAAGAGGGACTAGGGTAAGAGTTAGTTTGATACTCCTACTATCCTTCTAATATACATATACATAGCCTAAGTTAGTTACTAATGATCATATCAATTATGAATTCTCATGCTAAGTTAATCAACACATCAGGCACAGGTTTACCCCTAGCAACACTAGGACGACTCCTGGCATGGGCCTGTGGCATAGACATAATTGATTCATGTTAACATAATAATGTCATAGACAATTAGACTATAGTAGGGATTTGTAGTGTTTATGATGATATACTGAGAATGGTATAGCATAATCATAAATACTACTCCTACCACATATATGGAATTTGCAATGAAATAAGAAACGCTTCATCCAAGTATATGAACAATAGAAGACTAAAGATAACATCTTCATTAAGAGCAAAGTCACAAATACAAATAGGAACATGATAGCCATACCTTTCCCAATTAGGAATTGGGAAGAGACTCCTTCTACTCCTCTCCTACTTGGACTATGGACTAGATGCTCTCCTCTCTACAACCTGAAGTCCTCTAAACCTATGGAGAGTAGTGGATACAATAGCATGAATACTCAAGTGGTGTGTGTGTGAAGTGAGGGTAGGGGGTCCTATTTATAGGTGGAGATCAGTGGGTTTCCGCCACCAAAAACACGCGAATCAGTCACCACTGACAGGAGGAGCCAACACATGGATGCTGAGCGAGTTTAGCACAAGGAAGAGGTCGACTGAACCACTAGGTCGGCCGACCTGGTCTTGGCTCCATATGACTTATGCTTTCTCCAAGTAGCTTCAAGGTGGGTCCCATTGTCTGATATAGGTTGTACACCGTTAGATGACCTCAAATACTTCTGTTTGTGGGCCATTTGATCTATGTGGTACCACATGTCGACGCTTGATTGGCTGGGATAATATTTTATAGGATTGCTCCACCTCTTTTACCTCATTTCCTGCAATAATTCTCTGCATGCACTATTTCTCCAAGGACAAGTGGAAATAGGTTAAATAAAAAGGTGATGTGTGCAAGAAATGACAATTCCTTCACATAATTGAGTTATATTGACGGGTGAAATTGGTATATAACAACCATCAACAAACTCTCCCAAGCTTATCCTTTGCTTGTCACGAGCAAAGTCAAGACTTTTGGTTTATGATCATGAGTTGCTACAATGTTCTGTTTTTCAAAAGTACCACATGTGCACAACAAAATATTCTACCTAGTATTGCAAAAATTGGCATGGTACTTCACCAATCTCAAGTCATTATGGGGCTTATTCCGTCTTCTATTCATGGGTGGTTGAGAGATAGAACAACAAATACAGCACACATACTCAAGAAATCAAGTACCACTCAAATTTTGAAGAGTTTAATTTAGATTTTAAGTACCTCAATTTAATTCTCTTAGTCTCTCCTTTATGTGTAGTGAAAATTTGTCCTCACCAAGGAATTTTGCCTAAATTCATCCACCTCTACATAAGACTTGTATGTGGAGCTTTGTAGGGAATATAGTAGGCATATTTGCAACACATAATATTGCTAAGTAAAAAAATCAAGCCTTAGGAGAAATCAATTCAAAACTATTTGATTCAAGACTTGTGCATGTGTGATGGAATGGAGGTATATGTGGATATTTGAGATGACTCCTTTTTTAGTGGACTCTCTTATTTTGCAGGGATGAAACATGGCTACTTTTCTCTCATACTTTTGATGTAAGCATGTTTTTTTCTTTTTCTTGTAGCCATGCCTTCTACTCCCTTTTTATGCAATAAATTTTTGAGAGAGTACCAAGCACGAAGGGTATGAAGTTTCTCTTTTTATTGTGGAATGGTGGTATGATGGAAATTTGCTTACTTCCAGTGTAGAAGTATAACATGTGTTAGTGAAGTCTTGAATTCAATAAGTAATGAATAAAATCTCACATAGGTCTATACTAGTTTGACAAAGCTCAATGTGAAGATAAATTGCATATGCATAAGGTATATCAATGTAGTATATCATATGACTTTGGTAGGTATTTTCAATCAAATGAGAGTAGCTCAAATCTTTTTAGAATTTTCTCCGAAAATCTAAGTTTCACTTTCAAACTAGGAATAGTAGCCATATCATTATATCATATCTCACAACAACTTAGAATGGATTAAGCTTGTGCTACCACAATTTCCAAATCAAAGCAAAAGCAATTTTAGCCAATTAGAGCACTATGTTTGAGAGTAATAAGTTGTAAACTAGGGTTTTAGGAAAATTAAAACAAAGCAACTATTCATCATTTTATCCATGTGAATTCTAAGTCATTCTTACCGCACATCTTTTATTTTATTAGAAAACAAATCTACTATACTTATTATTTGTATTTTTTTTATATGCAAGGTGGATGATGGGTGAATGGAAAATAAATATGCAAAGGGGTTGATACAATTTACCTCAAGTGGGGGTCCTCCCCCAAGCTTGCTCTTCACTCACCTCCGTGATGAGGGTTGAACCCTTGATGACGGAAGTATGCCACAAGATCGGATTGTTGTTGTTGTAGCGTGGAGTTGAAGTTGGTGAAATGAGCGTCATTGTGTTGTTGATAGTCTTGGGTACCTTGGACATGCCCTTGGAGAGTGTTGTAGATGTCACGAGTTCTCACTTCAAGGTCTTCCATACGTCTAGTGAGATCTGTCATTCCTTGGCTATAGACATGATGAATTCTAGCTGAAGAGGAATGATATCTTCTCATGGATGTTGGATGCAAGCTGCTAGAGTTTGAAGTGGATAGTGGTGGTTCCCATGTGGCACCCGGCCATCCATGCCAAGACGGACCTTCGGTCTCATAAGATGGAGGTTGAGTCCATCCGGGTGCATCACCCGTTGGGTCCTCTTCCTCTTTGTACTCATGGACCGTGGAGGTTGTCGGAGGCACGATTGCTTTCATTGTGTGGCTTCTAGTTACCCTGCTAGATACATTACTTCTTCGGACTTCCTCGATTGGAAGAAGATCAATGGTTAGCCTGTGGCATTTGTATAAATGAAAATTCGGGTTAGGTAACCAAATTTCGTTGACAAAGTCGAGATAATAAAACATCAAAGAGCCATCTTGATCATGCTTAAAGGTATGTCCTTGCACTAAATAATCTTCTTTAGTTAATTCTCTTTTATTTTCAATATATTCAAATGAAGCATATTCTAGTGCTCCTACCCTAGTAGCAATATGGGTAATCAATGAAGTGTATTTAATTGTCCATGTTCTTGGAATGTAATCTAACTATTGTGTCATCATGGCAATAACTGAAGCAACTTTTATCCTTTTAACCATGGCAAATAAAATTTCCAGCTCATCTTCACACACTACCCTTACATCTCCTCTAGGTAACATAGTCATAGCCACCCATCTATGCATGAAGCGTAAAGTAGGGTTGTGCAAGTGGCTATTCCTAGGTGCACTACATCTGACCTCTATAGTCAATTCATACCAAAAACTTTGTTTGTTAAACTTAGGAAAAGTGTCTAAATCTAGCAAACAATGTTTATGGAAGCCTAAGATTTCATTTAATTCTTTCTATAGGATGTTGTATTCTTTTGAAAATAATCTAAAAGAAATACCATCAAATCCTATTTTAAGGGTGCATAGGAATTGTATGGAGAGAAGACATGAACCTCTCTCCTCTATGCGAGCAAAGTTTTCCCATCCTAGTGCACGCCAAATGGAAAGGAATTCAGAATCCATACCTATTTTGGAGATCAAATTCGGAACATACGCTTTTGTATGAGAAAACTCACGATCTTGGAGGAGCTTGCGTGCTTGGTCTTCAACTTCACTTTGTATGTCGAGGTTGTCGTCGTGCCGAAGTTGGTGTGGGTTGATTCACTCACCCATGGGAGTGTCCTCACATACACTCCTCCTCCATAAACTTTGTGTAGCAACGGAAGAGGGGCGTGCACTTGAGTCTCCACCATGGCTTTAGCTTGCAGCCTCCTTCCTCTTTCCAAACAACATGTTCATTCCTTTCATGGCTGTAATAAGCAAGAACACAACAAAGAAAAAACTCAAAAGAGGTCATGTTAGTGAAAGCAAAACCCCCCTACAAATCTTCCCTTTAAAAACTTGAGAGCAAATTGCAAATGCAAACAAAAGCAAAACTTTTTGGGTTGTTTTTGAGCAAGAGTGCTTCAATGAAGAGCAAGAAAAACAATGTGAGCAAAGAATGACTTTGGGGAGGTGTGAAATGAGGTGAAGTGTGAAGAGCAGTGCTCCTCACGGCCACCACTTATAGTGTACACTCTCCAACGGTCACAAGGGAACCGAATGTAGCTGTTGGAGGAGAGAGAGAGAGAGAGAGCCAAAATGGCCCTTTCCCCATGTCGGCCGGATAGGGGGGTTGGCCGAACTAAAATGTGAGCCCACTGTTCTCCCTTTTGGCAGGTGGCTCCCCAACGGCTATAAATCAACACGTTGGTGAAATGCCAAATTTGCAGCTCAAAATTATTTTCCAAATTAAAACCCTTTTTTCAAAACCCAACAATTTTATTTTTGTGAAAAAATAAAATAAAGAAATAATAAATGATAGTTGAGAATAGAAGATTCTCAACTTGCTAAGAAAAACCAAATATGCAGTGGGGAAAATCAAACTAAATGGGGAAAACCAAGGATGACTACGAATTTAACCTATTGGCTAGGTCTCACCACCGTCCGATGAGATGGAAATTCCTCCTTTTTCATTTCTTGACATCCGAACCCAGACGGATAGGCTCGGACGACTTGTCTTTCTTCTTTTGACATTCCTTCTTTGGCGGCTTGGTGGACTTGGGCCTTTGAGGAGGCCTGGACTTCTCCGTCTTCTTGGGGTGTCGGTGTGGATGATAAGCCGGGTTCTCTGCATGGATCAAATTCCTCATGAATGCAATGATCGGGTCCACCTTTGGAGGTGTGATTTCGACCTCTTGAATGCATTTAACATTCGACCCATACTTGATATGGATCATGGATCATTGCTCCAACTTTGGGCGAAAGTTAAACTTCTCCTGGCCATTGATATGGAAGTGGATTTCTCCAGGTCCCACATCTATGTGAGCCTTCGCGATGCTTAGGAATGGTCACCCAAGGATGAGCGGCGTATCCTTTTTGACATCCATGTCAAGCACCACGAAATCCACGGGTATGAAGCAATTCTGGATTTTCACTGAAACGTCTTCAGCGATACCCACCGGATAACGAAATAAAGAGTGAGCCAGTTGGAGCTTCATTGGTGTTGGAGTAAGCTACGTGAAGTTCAGCTGGTCGAAGATCACCTTAGGCATCACACTCACACTTGCTCCAAGGTCATAAAGGGCCTTGTCAAAGTGGTGAGCCCCAATTGAGCATGATATTGTAGGGTATCTAGGGTCCTTCAGCCAGTTGCCTCCCTGTAGATAAATCATATTGGCACTTTCCACGGGAGGTTCGGGCTATCCTAGCATATTGCCATTCTGCACTGGTGGAACAACAGTTGTGAGTCGAGCCAACATCTTGTTGAAGCTCAATTGATTTTTGAGGGCCAAAGATAGTCCTTCAATCTTGGCATTAATGATATCTAGGGTCTTGTCATTAGCCGACAGTTTTTTGGATTGGGCATCATTGATTTTGAGTTGGCTAATGGCAAGCTCTCTCAAGTTGGGTAGATTTCCATTGTTGCCATTGTTGTTGTACGCTCCTTGAAAGAATGAACGTGGTTGGCCCCACCCTTGATCTCCTGTATGATAGCCACTATTGTTCCCATTGTTGGCTACATGTAGGGCATCCTCATGAGTTTCTGGGTAGTCATTGCCATAATGGCCCGTGTTGAAGTGTTAGAGCGACACTCCCCCGGATCTGCTAAGGAGCAGCCCGTGGAGGTTCTTTGTTAGGTGGGGCTTAGGCCTCAATCAAGTGTTCTAGGAGATGGAAGTATGAGACAATAGTTTTTACGTCATTCGAGACGCAAGGAGTGTAACACCCTACTCCACAGTGGATGGTATTGCTAGTATGTGTGTATGCGTGTGTGATGTTTCGGTCTGGTCTGGTCCCTTGTAACAGTGGCATCCTGGGCCTTCTATAGTCAAGGCCGGATTCCTTACAAGTGGGGTCCCGGGGCCCGACAGGTTGTCCTAGGCGATCTTATCCTAAAGATCTATGGCTTCTTGCACAAGCTTGCCTGATCGAGGCAGTGAAGACTCACCGTCTTGTCTCCTCTCTTGTGAGTAGCCCACGCACCGTTGTTGATGGTGGAAGAGGGTGTCCCGTCGGCCTGTCTTTTTGCCGCAAGCTACCCACTTGGCCAAGTGGGATAGACCTACAACGCCTTCACGATGATGCGATTGGTCATAGCGGTCTCTGACCACTTGCGTGCTCCGCGTTGGGCGCCAGAGGTGGGTGCGCATCTTCAATGCAGGTCGCTCGATCCCTTATCTCCGTGTCTTACTGTCCG
The DNA here is from genome assembly GCA_036927565.1 of Tuctoria greenei. Lineage (NCBI taxonomy): Eukaryota > Viridiplantae > Streptophyta > Magnoliopsida > Poales > Poaceae > Tuctoria > Tuctoria greenei. Next base: position 138,227,406 of record JAYESD010000007.1, read on the forward strand.
AGGCGAGCTGCAGGACAGGTGGCAGCGTCAGGGCTGATCTCCGCTGGGGAGGTCAGACTTGGTCCTCTGTGACACGTGACAGCTCCGGGGCTCGTCAGAGGACGTGGCAGCTCCCCCTTTCCCTTGGGGGGTGCTGGTCCTTGCGCCTCATGCCTAGTGGCTGTTCTGGGGTGCTCCCCCAAGGTTGGGTGAGGTCCCGTGCCTACACGTGGCGTCTCGGGAGCCCGTCACACCGTAGCAGCCAAGTCCCATCTTCAAGGCTTACGTGGTAGCACCGCAACTCGATCTTGAGGGAGGCAAAGGCTTTGGCACCTACAGGACACGTGGCGGCTCCGGACATGCCTTAGTGTCTTCATCCTATGTGCGACGGTACCTCGTCTACAGCGTACCAGCAGTGGCCCCTGGCTCCACATTGGGGTAAGGTGAAGAGCCCAAAGGTGGAGCCCTTTTCACATTTTCCCGCACCGTGCTTTGAATTCTGTCTTGGACAGCCGAAGCGGTGGGCGCTTCAGCCAATGTCGCCATGCGTCTGTCCATGTTCAGAGGTTATGGCAATGAGATCTTCGCTTGCTGTCGTATCTTTTCCTTCTGCAGTGCCTTTGACCGCAACGGTTCCCGATGCAGCTATAGCACTTTCATTCGCTCTGCCTTTATGGGAGCCGCTTCAGCTATTTTTTGGGTGGCTACCCACCTGGCCCAGTGCTTCTATCAGGGTGCGTAGGGCCCATTGTCATGGGTGACGTGTGCTTAAATGGTGTGGGCCGATCCTCTGCTTGAGGTACTCAGGCGTCACGGGGATGATAAAAAGGAAACCTTTAGAGGGAACGATTCCTTCCTTGCTTTCACCCCGCAGCTTAAGTTTTTTTCTTCTTCCTCGAACGCCCAAGCCTTCATACTTTAGCCAAAGCTCTCTCCTACATTTGTTCTTATGGCCTCCCCACTGCCTCCGTCTCACCTTTGGTCGGCCGATGACCTATTGTCAATGCGGCGGTTGCTTGGCTGGTTGCTGGCAGAGTGTGAGTGGATGATCCGCTCCAGATCTCCCGCTCTCAAAGACTTGCGAGAAGATGACACCATCCTATTTGTCGCCTACGTGTCTGCAGGGCTTGGGCTTCTGCTGTCGAGGTTCTTCTTCGCAGTGCTGGAGGAGTACGGGTTGCAGCTTCACCAGCTGTCGCCAAACTCCATCGCCAGGATGGCGGTGTTCGTCCACTTCTGTGAGGCGTTCGTGGGCTGCAAGCCAACAGTGGAGATGTTCCGGATCTTCTTCGTGATGAAGACCACCGGGACGAGCGAGACGACCCAGGTGGGTGCCTACTACTTTCGACACCTGGACAAGACCTCCCGACTCTACATCCCTGCACTCAATGGGGGCAAGGGGAAGACATGGAGGGAAGATTGGGCGATCGTGCGGGTCGAGGCCCATCCTGCACTGAAGATGCCCTCTGCAGGTCCAAATTCTGATCCCACCACCTGGGAAGCATACCATAGGTTGCCGAAGGAGTATACACCAATACCGAGGAGGATCCAACTGCTGGCGAGCAAAGGCTTGACCTCCCTTATGGTGTTGGCTGACTTCTTGCGCCTCCGTACCGTGCCTATACATAATCGTCAGTACGAGGCCTGGCACTACACCGTTACCGATGATCGGAGCTAGCTGGCTCTGGATGACCTTACCCTGGAGATTTTGGAGGGTTTGCTGAAGGCGGTGACTTGTGATACGGTCAGCGACAAGCATGTCTCCACCCTGGTGGACTGCCAACCTCTCTTTATGACCCCCGACGTGAGGGACGAACTGCTAAGCTTGATGCCGGTGGTCAATGTGTTCGGCGTTACCCGCCTACACCCCGAGGGGTCGTATGGGTTTTCTGCGGTTCTGGAATGGTGCCACACCATGTTGCAACAAAGGTCGAAGTCTTCCTCCCGCTCGTCGGAAAGGGCGGAGGCAGGGCTCCCAACATCCTTCGTTGGGCTGGGCAGCAGCTATCCAGCGCCAGCTCCATCACCAGGAAGACGTTCCCGTCATTTGGCCATGGATTCGACTATTCTTGCGTCGAAGAAGCAGAAGTTGATGCAGAGGGATGGTACTCCAATTTCTCATTGTGATAGGGTCGGGTGGGCCCAAGTTCCTGTCGTAAACTTGGTATCCGATTCCAGCGGTGACTCTGGTTCCAAAGGAGGCGCAGAGGGGTCTGCGCAAGAGATCGCACCAGCGCGGGTTGATCAAGAGCTGAAGCCGGAGATGGCGGCGCCGACCTTGTCGACAGGCCCCAGCGACCTCGATGTATCATTCGGGGTGGAGGGCTAGGGTCACTGGAGTGGTCTGACCCGCCGGTAAGGTGCAACTTCCTTTTCTGCTTTTTCCCTTCTTTCGTTCTAATAGAGTTTTATCTTGACTTTTCAGGGCGTCGTCAACCGACTTGGTGCCCTTGGTGCTTCCAGGGGTGGGCTTGATAGCCCCTACCGTCCTCAGAGCTGGAATGGGGTCTGTCGCGCTGCATCCTTCGCCCGAGGGTGCATTGGCCTTAGGTGCCATCGATGACTCTGTATCCTCGTCCATCGAGGCAGGTGGGGCTGGAGTGGCACCAAGTGTGGAAGTGCCAGGAGAGGAGGTGCCTGACGAGGAGGTGCCCAGCGTGGAGGTGCCCGGCGAGGAGGTGCCAGGAAGGGAGGTGCCCAGCGTTGAGGTGCCCGGCGAGGAGGGGGCTACATTGGCCACAGCTGCTTCCCTTGGTGTGGCTGACACACCCAGCATTGAAACAGCACCGGAGCTTGACGTTATTGGCGCACAAGTCATCGATTCACCACCGGCGACCGTAGATGCCCCTGCAGCGGAGGAGGGGACTTCAGAGCCGGGCAGCGGCGCGGCGGTTTCCGGAGCTCCAGCCGGGGCACCAAGTGGTCCCCAGCCGCTGGTGTCTACCGTGGCATCGGTAGAAGAGGGGGAGGGGCAGTCTCTATGGTGACGGTCATGCCAATTCCTCTTGTCAATGCTGTTACCTTGGCCCAATCCATCTTGCGGCAGATGCAGGCTGCTTTCATCCGGGAGTGGGATCAGCTTGCAGAGGAGCGGTGTTTGGTGAAGCTGGTCGATGCCAAGAATAAGAAGCTCGAGGTGGAGGCCCTAAAGGCCCATGCCGCCGCCGATGCCTGCCTGAGGCTCTGTGAGGATAAGCGGCTAGAGTTGGTCTATCGCGAAGTTGTTGTTGCTGACGCTAAATGGGAGTTGGCGGCAAAGGAGGAGGAGGTCTCCGGGGGCCTGGAGGAGAAACACCGGGCATTTTAGGACTTTGTGACACCCGGTTCCGAAAATGAACCAAGTTAACACATATGTGTGCCCAGGATGTTCAACACACATACACGAGTGCCTCACAAAAGAGTATAAAAAAATACCTTAGAACCAGATTAATTATCAAATTTTATTGCACAAACCATATTATTCTCGAGTACAAACTCTAATGAATATTAATGACAAGTTCAACTAATGCAGCGGAAATAAATTAAATAACCAGTCTAAACAGCTAGGCAGCATAAGCGATAAGGTAGCGCAGCTCCAATCAACACCACAGACAAAGCTGGTGGTAGACACGGCCTAGAACTCTGCATTATCGCCATTAAACTCCCAATACTAACCGGCAACTGTTGGGGGGGATTGCAAGAGTGAGTATATGTCGTACTCAACAAGTGTGGAAAGTATGACATGTGGCTGATTCAAATGACGAATATAATAAAAGCTAAGGGCTGAAAAGTACATTAAAACGTTTGAAAAGCAATATACATCATGTATGTGAAATAAACCCATCATAAGCCATATAGTAATCATAATACCAGTCCGTATTCCATATCCATCATCAAATACCAATATCCATATTCAATACCAGAATTCAATTCATAACCATCCATGACCATAATTCCAACCATAACCATCCCAAATATCATCCCAATACCGAGTACCCTCTAATCATGGAAATTGTCCAGGTGCTCATAACCGGGAGCACGACTATCATGATAGTTTTATTAGACTCTGCAGAGTTTGTACCACTTTGCCCATGTGTTTGTGATTTCATCACCCGTCGGCGACTAAAGAACCTCCCTTATGCCAATTACACTTCCTTTGGTGTATGGCCAAGAGATCTCAAAATAGCCTATACTTGGCCTCACCCATACTTGGCCTCGTGGTGGCACTGTTGTCCTGGCTTATTCTCGCATGAACCGGTCCTTAGATCTAAAGCAAGCAACCACCATATCATCCGATCCATCCACATACCAGGCTTGCTCAGATCACCCATTACCATATCATATTAGCCAGTTCATGTTAACCATAATCTCATAAATGCATCATTAATGTGTAGTATTGGTTTCCCATCCCAATTAATTAAGCGAAGCAAAAAAGGTAAAAAGCCCATCCCGACTCTCTACCATAAATCCAGGTGACGAGGGTGGTTAAACAAAGCTAGTCAACTTCCTATCATAGGATTCCCATCAAATTGACACAAGCATGAAATTTTGCAAACAAAACATTTATTTTAAAATAGGATCAATATGCTTCAAGGACACTTGCCTTGCTCTTGAGGTTGATTAGGGTCAAAGCCTTCAAATTCTTGGTGCTTTAGATCCTCTGCGGCACTCTCTAGCGCAAATCCGTCTAATCCACATAATAAACAGACAAGACAAGAAACACAATCAAAGAGTGCACAAATATTACTCAATATGACATGACATGCATGATTGATGCAAATGCAAGGTAGAACTTGTTAATAGGTTGCTTTTAATGATCACTAACTAGTTCTAATAGATTTTAACAAGTTTATACAGGTTTGGATTTGATTAGATTTACTTTTAGAATTAATTCAACACAATTTAGCTAGGAAAATCGGACTAGTCTGCAGAAGGTCGGACTAGTCCGCACTTCGCAAAACTAGCAAACTAGGGTTTTCTAGATCGATGTAAATTTGGAGATTAGGGGTTGATTTCACATAAGGAAAAGAGAATAGAAGGTATACTAGGTGTTTAGAACTCCAATGAATCAAGAAACTTGGAGGTAACACTTGGATCTTGATGATCTAGGGTTGGGGATGAACTTGGAGACGAATTGGTGCTGAAGAACGAAACTTGGTGGATATCTTGATCCTCTTTCGTTTCCTCCTCTTTTTCTTTCTTGGGATCTCCTCCTCCCTCCTTGATGGTGGCTCTCCACGAACTAGGGTTTGGGTGGGGTGGAAAGTGGCAAATAGATGTCAAGCCATGAGGTGGGGTTGTTTATATAGAGGTGGAGGCTAGGGTTAGATGGATTTCGAGTTTGAGAGGAGTAGAGGCTGGTTTAGGGTCCCACATGGCCTCTAAAAGAGTTAGGCACGACATCTCTAGGCCCACTTAACATGAAACCCAAGAAACAAGTCGTAAAACAAAAGATCAACTCGGAGTTGCGAAATATCGGACAAATCCGAAAAGGACTGGACTAGTCCGAAGTTGTCTAGAGAGAAAATCGGACAAGTCTGGACAAGAATCGGACAAGTCCGACTTTAGTCAGAGAGGAAATTAGACAAGTCCGCTGGAACACCAGACTAGTCCAGGGACTTAGCAAATTTTCAAGGATTCTTGGAATATCGGACTAGTCCGCACATAATCGTACAAGTCCAAAAGTTTCCAGAGGAAAAATCGGACTAGTCCGCAGCACAAACGGACATGTCTATTTTTAGTCAGAGAGAAATCGGACTAGTCCTCAGCAAAATCGGACTAGTCCGAACTTTCCTGCATTTTAAGTGCAGTTTTGCTCTAAATCAATTTTAAACTCATTCCTTTTGTTGTGGGTTAATGTTAAACATATATATGAATGTATGTACGGCATGATGCATGAAAATGAGGTTGTTACAAACCTACCCCCCTTAAAATGAATCTCACCCTTGAGATTCGACGCGGAAGAGAAGAGATAGGGAAATTCCTTCTTGAGATCATCCTCCAATTCCTACGTCGCTTCTTTTTCTGTGTGGTGCTTTCGTTGAACTTTACACCATCTAATAACCTTGTTCCTTGTGACTCTCTCATTGGTTTCCAAAATTTTGACCGGTTGTTCGGCATAAGTCAAATCTTCCTCGAGTTCCAATCCTTCCATGGGCACTTGTTCTTCCGGTACTCTCAAGCATTTCTTGAGTTGGGAAACATGAAAGACATCATGTACGTCTGAAAGATGAGTTGGCATCTCCAACTTATACGCTACTTCTCCTCTTTTGTCCAAAATCTTGAATGGTCCAATATAATGAGGTGCTAGTTTGCCTCTTATGTTAAACCTCTTATGACCTCTCATTGGTGACACCTTGAGGTAAACAAAATCTCCCACTTCAAAGGATAATTTCCTTCTCCTATTGTCCGCATAGCCTTTTTTTCTTGATTGGTCATCCCTCAAGTTTTCACGAATCATTTGGACTTGCTTTTCGGCTTCTTGTAACACATCCGGACCAAATACTTGAGTTTCTCCTGCCTCATTCCAGAATAAAGGTGTCCTACACTTCCTTTCATAAAGTGCTTCATATGGTGACATTTTCAAGCTCGCTTGATAACTATTGTTTTATGAAAATTCCGCGTATGACAAGCTTTTGTCCCAACTTTTCCCATGCGTTAAAGCACAAGATCTTAACATGTCCTCCTAAATTTGATTGGTCCTCTCGGTTTGTCCATCCGTTTGAGGGTGATATGCTGAACTAAAATTCAACCTCGTCCCCAAAGTTTCATGCAATTTTTGCCAAAACCTGGAAGTAAATTGAGAACCTCTATCCGATACTATCTTCTTAGGGACTCCATGTCGACACACAATATGCTCCATGTATATTTCGGCTAATTGTGCAGATGTATACTTGGTCTTGACAGGAACAAAATGAGCTGACTTGGTTAAGCGATCCACAATTACCCAAATTGAGTCATACCCGGACTGAGTACGTGGTAACCCAACTATGAAGTCCATTCCAATTTCTTCCTACTTCCATTCCGGGATCTTCAATGGTTTTAATAGTCCAACTGGCCTTTGATGTTCCGCCTTGACTCATTGGCACACATCACACAATGCTACGTAGTCAGCTATGTCCTTCTTCATGCCATCCCACCAATAGCAAGTCTTCATGTCCTTGTACATTTTCGTGCAACCGTGGTGAATCGAGTATGGCGAGTCATGTGCCTCCTTTAGTATTGTCTCCCGGATATGCTTTACATTAGGCACGATGATTCTCTTTCCAAGCCATAAGGTACCATGTTCGTCTTCATCAAATCTAAATTCTCTCCCATCTTTGGTCCTTTCCTTGATTTCCTTGGTCTCTTCATCCGCGGTTTGTGCTTCTCGAATTTCTTGCTCCAGGGTTGGGTTTAACTCCATCATCTCCATCTCATTTACAAATCCAAGGTTCAACCGTTCAAACTCCTTACATAACTCGGATGGTAATTCTCGAACTGTGAGTTGATGACTTACTCCTTTTCTACTCAAAGCATCGACCACTACATTGGCTTTTCCCGGATGATAATTGATCCCCAAATCATAATCTTTGATGAGCTCCAACCATCTTTGTTGCCTCAAATTCAGATTTGTTTGTGTGAAAATATACTTAAGACTCTTGTGATCCGTATAAATTTCACACCTATGTCCAAGAATATAGTGTCTCCAAATTTTTAGTGCATGTACCACGGCCGCAAGATCCAAATCATGCGTTGGATAATTCTGCTCATGTTATTTCAGTTGTCTCGATGCATGGGCAACCACTTCACCTTCTTGCATCAGCACACATCCAAGTCCTTGTCTCGATGCATCACAAAAAATATCAAAACTCTTGCTCACATCCGGCAATACCAAAACTGGGGCTGTTGTCAACCTCTTCTTCAACTCCTCAAAACTGTTTTGACAAGCTTGAGTCCATTGGAAAGTCTTTCCCTTCATTAGCAATTTCGTCATTGGCTTGGCTATCTTGGAAAAGTCCTTGATGAATCGATGGTAATATCCAGCCATCTCAAGAAAACTTCTTATTTCCTTTATATTTTGCGTCGGTTCCCACTTCAACACGTCTATCACTTTTCTGGGGTCAACCAATACTCCTCCTCCTGAGATTATATGATCCAAAATGACACCTCTATCAACCAAAACTGACACTTGTTGAACTTGGCATACAATTGATGCTCCGTCAATTTCTGTAGCGTAAGCCTCAAGTGCTCCTCGTGTTCCTTCTCATCCTTCGAGTAGATCATAATGTCATCAATAAACACCACAACAAACTTATCCAAGTACTCCATGAAGACCTTATTCATGAGGTACATAAAGTACGCAGGTGCATTGGTCAATCCAAAGGACATCACGGTGTACTCATAAGATCCATACCGCGTCCTAAAAGCTGCCTTGGGTATGTCCGATGGTTTAATCTTCATTTGAAAGTATCCCGATCTCAAATCAATCTTAGAGAAGACACAAGCACCCTTCTTGTGATCAAAAAAGTCTTCTGTGCGTGGCAAGGTGTACTTGTTTTTGATTGTTACCTCGTTGAGAGCTCGGTAATCCACACACATCCTTTGTGTTCCATCCTTCTTATCCAAAAACAGAATGGGCGCACCCCAAGGTGAAGAAGTAGGGCGAATAAAACCTTTCTCTAGTTGCTCTTGAATTTGTTTCTTGAGCTCCGCTAATTCCATAGGAGGCATCCTATACGGCCTCTTAGCTACAGGTGCAGTTCCAGGTATTAAATCAATAACAAACTCAATGCCTCGATCAGGTGGCATACATGGCAACTCGTCCAGATAAACATCCAAAAATTCACACACCATCGGAATCTCCTCAATTGTGGCACCGTCCATATGATTCAGCTCCAATTGCTTCGGTGCATGTTGAGATGCTTCAAATTCTACGGTGATCCCTTCTTCATTGGTCAACTTCACCATCTTCGTGGCACACTCAATAACTTTATTGTGCTTCCTCAACCAGTTCATACCAAGTATAATGTCCAATCCTTGAGAATCCAAAACAATGAGGTTGGCGGAGAAGTCTACCCCCCTTATTCTAAGGCTTACTTTTGGACATACTATATTGGTCCTCATCTCTCCTCCAAGAGACATAACCAATAGACTAAAGTTCATATGAGAGATAGGCAAACTATACTTGGCAACATACTTCGATGCAATGAATGAATACGATGCTCCAGAATCAAACAACATAGTCGCAGGGTTGGAGTTGGTGAGAAACATACCAATGACCACGTCATCCGCTTGTTGAGCATCCTCCGTAGAGACATGATTCATGTTGCCACGAGCAAAATTCTGTTGTCCATGGTTCCCTTGTGGCTGTCCTCCATTGGGTTCTGGGTTTTGCCTCGGTGCATTACTTCCTTGACCAAGGCCTGACTTAGGACATTGATGCGCAAAGTGTTCAGCTTCTCCACAAGTATAGCAGTTCTTAACTCCACCAGAATTATTGGGACAAGCTTGGTTTTGAGCATTGGCACCAGGATAGTTGGCACGAGGTGCACAAGACATTGGAGGCCTAGGTGCTTGCATGACAGGGCGCTGCTGCACAAACTGAGTTGGGAGCGGTGCAAATCCAGGGCGTTGAGCAGGAATAGAAGAGCTGAAGTAAGGCGCATTGGGTGGTGCAAGGTGAGGGTGCACATTACTTCCTTGTTGTTGTCCTTGATATGGTGCCTTCCTCTTGTTGTCGTGCTCTATCTCACGGATCCTTTTCTCAACCACGATTGCTTTGTCCACAAGCTTCTGAAAATTTGCATAATCACAATTGAGCAATTGCACTTGGATTTCATTGTTCAAGCCCCTCATGAACAAGTATTGTTTCCAGCTGTCCCGACTAACATCCTCAGGGGCATACCTTGAGAGTTGAGTGAACTTATTGAGATATTCACTCACGCTTGATTTTCCTTGCCTTGAGTTCTCAAATTCTTGTCGCTTCAAGATCATAACACCCTCCGGCACATAAAGAAAACGGAAACTCTCCTTGATTCCACCCAGTTAATTCTCTCTTGGTTCTCATGAGCATTGCAATAAGAATCCCACCAATCCGCAGCTGCTCCAACTAGTTGATGAGAAGCAAATAAGACCTTCTCCCGGTCACTGCATTGGACAATAGCTAGCTTCTTCTCCACGGACTTGAGCCAATCATCCGCATTCATAGGGCTGACAGCTTGAGCAAAGGTTGGCGGCCTAGTCCTCATAAACTCTCCCAACCGGTTATGAGGGGGTGGGGGTGGCGGAGGAGGCATGTGGGGCTGATTATTGATGTTACAGCCTGCAGCTGTCCCATTGTTTGTATCATGGTCTGCATGAGCTGGTTTTGTATAGCCAATAGCTACTCAATGTTGATAGCTCCCTGAGTAGATACTTGTCCAATGTTGTTCTGAGGCAATCCATTGTTCTCCTCCTCATCATTGCCATCCCTCTGGTTGCGAGTCCTCACCATCTGGAGAAAAGCAATAGGTAAGAATTAGAAAACGTCCCCAACTATATGCATCAAGGGATATGAAACTAAACAACTAACTAGCCTACGTGGACATGGCAATGCTAAAGCATCCCAAAATCCTCTATTAAGCACACAAGCAAACAATATATAGAAAACATCACACCAACCAAAATACATTGATTCCTGAGTGCTTCTTTGTGCTGTAAAGTGTCCATTCTATCTAGGCTGCATCCTACGGTCAACCTGTGGCTCTGATACCAATCTGTGACACCCGATTCCGAAAATGAACCAAGTTAACGCATATGTGTGCCAAGGATGTTCAACACACATACACGAGTGCCTCACAAAAGAGTATACAGAAAATTACCACACAACAAGATTAATTATCAAATTTTATTGCACAAACCATATTATCCTCGAGTACCCTAATGAATATTAATGACAAGTTCAACTAATGCAGTGGAAATAAACTAAATAAGCAATCTAAACAGCTAGGCAGCATAAGCGATAGGGTAGCGCAGCTCCAATCAACACCACAGGCAAAGCTGACGGTAGACAAGGCCTAGAACTCTGCATTATCGCCATTAAACTCCCAATCCTGGCCTACAACTGTTGGGGGGGATTGCAAGAGTAAGTATATGTTGTACTCAGCAAGTGTGGAAAGTATGACATGTGGCTGATTCAAATGACGAATATAATAAAAGCTAAGTGTTGAAGAGTACATTAAAACGTTTGAAAAGCAATATACATCATGTATGTGAAATAAACCCATCATAAGCCATATAGTAATCACAATACCAGTCCATATTACATATCCATCATCATATACCAATATCCATATTCAATACCAGAATTCAATTCATAACCATCCATGACCATAATTCCAACCATAACCATCCCAAATACCATCCCAATACCGAGTACCCTCTAATCATGGAAGTTGTCCAGGTGCTCATAACTGAGAGCACGACTATCATGATAGTTTTATTAGACTCTGTAGAGTTTGTACCACATTACCCACGTGTTTGTGATTTCATCACCCGTCGGCTACTAAAGAACCTCCCTTACGCAAATTACACTTCCTTTGGTGTATGGACAAGAGATCACATAATAGCCTTTACAAAGCGATTACTAGCCTATTTAGACCCCACTGAGGTTTCACTGGTGGTGATGTCTCCCACAGAGAACATCTTCAACCAAGGGCCCCCTCTTGAGCCATTCGAATCCGAGGGTAGTCCCACCAATCATCATCAAACCCAATCCGACTACCCCTTCCCCGAGCATCCATAATGGTCCAAATAGCACTAGCAAAGCCCTAATTAATCAGCTACGCCGCACCCATACTTGGCCTCGTGGTGGCACTGTTGTCCTGGCTTATTCTCGCATGAACCAGTCCTTAGATCTAAAGCAAGCAACCACCATATCATCCAATCCATCCACATACCAGGCTTGCTCAGATCACCCATTACCATATCATATTAACCAGTTCATGTTAACCATAATCTCATAAATGCATCATTAATGTGTAGTATTGGTTTCCCATCCCAATTAATTAAGCGAAGCAAAAAGGTAAAAAGCCCATCCCGACTCTCTACCATAATTCCAGGTGACGAGGGTGGTTAAACAAAGCTAGTCAACTTCCTGTCATAGGATTCCCATCAAATTGACACAAGCATGAAATTTTGCAAACAAAACATTTATTTTAAAATAGGATCAATATGCTTCAAGGACACTTGCCTTGCTCTTGCGGTTGATTAGGGTCAAAGCCTTCAAACTCTAGGTGCTGTAGATCCTCCGCGGCACTCTCTAGCGCAAATCCGTCTAATCCAACAATAAATAGACAAGACAAGAAACACAACCAAAGAGTGCACAAATATTACTCAATATGACATGACATGCATGATTGATGCAAATGCAAGGTAGAACTTGTTAATAGGTTCTTTAGAACTCCAATGAACTAGCGAACTAAGGTTTTCTAGATCGACGTAAATTTGGAGATTAGGGGTTGATTTCACGTAAGGAAAAGAGAATAGAAGGTATACCAGGTGTTTAGAACTCCAATGAATCAAGAAACTTGGAGGTAACACTTGGATCTTGATGATCTAGGGTTGGGGATGAACTTGGAGGTGAATTGGTGATGAAGAACAAAACTTGGTGGAGATCTTGATCCTCTTTCGTTTCCTCCTCTTCTTCTTGCTTGGGATCTCATCCTCCCTCCTTGATGGTGGCTCTCCACGAACTAGGGTTTGGGTGGGGTGGAAAAGTGGCAAATAGATGTCAAGCCAAGAGGTGGGATTGTTTATATAGAGGTGGAGGCTAGGGTTAGATGGATTTCGAGTTTGAGAGGAGTAGAGGCCGGTTTAGGGTCCCACATGGTGTCTAAAAGAGTTAGGCACGACGTCCCTAGGCTCACTTAACGTGAAACCCAAGAAACAAGTCGTAAAACAAAAGATCAACTCGGAGTCATGAAATATCGGACAAGTCCGAAAAGGACCGGACTATCCAAAGTTGTCCAGAAAGAAAATTGGACAAGTCTAGCAAAAAATCGGACAAGTACGACTTTAGTCAGAGAGGAAATCGTACAAGTCTGCTGGAACACCGGACTAGTTCAGAAAAGTCCAGGGACTTAGCAAATTTTCATGGATTCTTGGAATATCGGACTAGTCCACACATAATCGGACAAGTCTGAAAGTTTCCAGAGGCAAAATCGGACTAGTCCGCAGCAAAAACGGACAAGTCCGTTTTTAGTCAAAGAGAAATCGGACTTGTCCTCAGCAAAATCGAACTAGTCCGCACTTTCCTACATTTTAAGTGCGGTTTTGCTCCAAATCAATTTTAAACTCATTCCTTTTGTTGTGGGTTAATGTGAAACATGTATATGAATGTATGTAGGGCATGATGCATGAAAATGAGGGTGTTACAGACTTGGAGCTGGCCATCCAGCGCCGGGAGGACATCCTGGAGCGTCGTGCTCGGGAGTTCGCTATCCTGGAGGAGACTGCTTGAAGGGAAGTGGAGAGCCTCCAAGCTTCCCGCACGGCCGAGGTTCAAGGGGTCTGAGACTTCCTGGCCCGTGCTGGGGCAGTGCTGGAACCCCTCGTCCTTGGTCCCGTGCCACGCGAGGAGCCATCTTAGGAGGTGGCCTAGCTACTTCCCACCTTGGACTCCCTCTGCTCGTCATTGGGTCAGTGAACACCGTCCTTGCAAGGCGGCTGGAGGTTGAAGGAAAGGAGTTGGATGAGCTGGTGGCCTGCCACGTCCTGGTATGCTTCTGAAGCTGGTACCCGAAGATCTCGCTGGAGCCGGTGGAGAAAGGTCCCCTTGATGAGCGGGAGGATGAGGCTAGGGCCAAATTCCAAGACCTTGTCAAGGAGGTGGCTTCTTTTTTCCAGCGGAGTTGAGGACGGCGGCACCTAGGTACAATGATTTTGTATCCGGGGATGACCCCCTTGTGTAAATAATTGTTTATGAATTTGGATTGTCGCGTGCTTTCCAGCGGAGTTGAGGACGGCGGCTCCTGTTGTTTTGCTTGTTGGGTTGTCGCGTGCTTTCAAATTGTTGCCCCAACTCCTTCTCTTGTGTAAGGTCTTGAAGAGCCTTTGTTGATGCCATTAGCCTTTTAGGGACCAATGCTTGCACAGTTGACACGGCCGATTTGTCTCTAGATGACGTCTTGCCTATGGAACCTTGCTTGGAGGCCCCGTGGTTGGCGTGGCCAAATTGTTGGGTATGCCTGCCACATGAACGCAGGATGTATTCGACCGGCCCCCAACGGAGTGGGGGAGCATGAGTGACTGGTCTAGGTGTGCCCCTTACAAGAGCGAGGTAGGAGAGTTTACTCATTTGTCCACACTTGTTGCTGGTGTTAACGTATTGGGACGTCAATGGCAGGCCCCCTGCAAGGTGCTGGAGCTGAATGCTCCGGCGTCATCCACCATTGTCATTGAGTCGTCGACGGTAGGCCCTTTGGGAGGTGCCGGAGCTGGATGCTCCGGTGTCACTCACCACCTTCATAGAAACATCGACGGCAGGCCCCCTGGGAGGTGTTGGGGCTGTATGCTCTGGCGTCGCCCACCATCTTCATAAAAACTTTGACGGCAGGCCCCCTAAGAGGTGCCAGAGTTGTATACTCCAGCATCGCCCACCATCTTCGTAGGTACGTCGACAGCAGGCCCCTGGTGCACAGGCTATCGCAAGAGAATCATGTTAGCAAATAAAGCGAGGTAGGAGAGTTTACTCATTTGTCCACATTTGCTGTTGTCGTTGGCGTGTTGGGACATCGACGGCAGGCCCCTGGGAGGTGCCGGAGCTGTATGCTCTGGCGTCGCCCACCATCTTCATAGAAACGTTGACGGCAGGCCCCCTAAGAGGTGCCAGAGCTGTATACTCCGGCGTCGCCCACCATCTTCGTAGGTACATCGACGGCAGGCCCCCTGGGGGTGCCGACGCTGGATGCTCCGGTGTCGTTCACCATCGTTGTTGAGTAGTCATCAGTAGGCCCTTGGAGGTGTCGGAGCTGGATTCTCTGGCGTCGCCCACCATATTTGTAGAAACGTCGACGGCAGCCCCCCCTAGGAGGTGCTGGGGCTGTATGCTCTAGCATCGCCCACCATCTTCGTAGGTACGTCAACGGCGGGCCTCTGGTGCATAGGCTATCGCAAGAGAATCCTGTTAGTGACAAGAGTGAGGTAGGAGAGTTTACTCATTTGTTCAAGCTTGTTGTTGTCGTTAACGTGTTGGGACATCAACGGCCGACCCCCTAGGAGGTGTCGGAGCTGGATGTTCCGACGTCATCCACCATAGTCATTGAGGCGTCGATGGCAGGCCCCTTGGGGAGTGCCAGAGATGACTGTTCTGTCACAACCTGCTTTGTATGTCCTATACACATAACGGGGGTGCATATTGTTTTGCTCGGTGGTGATATATTCCTATTCTTGAGTATTGTCATGTCTTACCATCTTGGGCTAGTACGCAGGGTTTGTGTAATTTAGTGCATTGGTGCTCGGGATCCGACTTCCTTCTTATTTGGGGTGTGAGCGTCCTGGCCCTCGGTACATAGCCGCATCACTGGGAGGCAAAGCGCACATGCTTAGGGTACAGGATCAGGCTAAGCAGGTTGCGCGCTCTAGACCTCAAGCTTAGCATTGGCCTTTTGCGGGGGGCCATTTGGCACGACAGGTCCCCAAGTAAGAGGGCAGTCGTGAGGTTCCAAGACACCTTGCAGGTATCTCAAACACGTCCGCCTGCAGCAGGGTTGCATAACTCTACTAGGGGCGATATAGAAAAAATTTCACCAAGTATATGAAGACAATATATGAAAGACGAGACTAGCTTGATTGATCACAAAATTAACAAGTAATTCAAGTGAACATAAGAGAAAGCATATGGTAAGATAATGAATTCTTCTCATTGGTGTTTACAGGAGTGGATTAGCTTTAAAATAAGGCAATGACCCACTTTAGTTGGCTAGGGAGGTAGAGTGTTCATGCTTAGGGTACGAGACCAAGCTAAATGGCTGAACACTCTAGACCTGTCCCCCCAGAGCTTGGTTGTCCTAAGTGTTGTTTCCTAGCACCATGACACCCTACATTGTCCTAAGATTTATGCTTAAGGATAGAACTTACGGAGGTGCTCTATGTTCCAAGGGTTGGGGAGGGGCTGTCCTTCAGTGGTGTGACGCCCGGTTCCGAAAACTGAACCAAGCTAACGCATATGTGTGCCCAGGATGTTCATCACACATATACGAGTGCAATCACAAACGAGTATACAAAAAATTACCACAGAACAAGATTAATTATCAGATTTATTACACAAACCATATCATCCTCGAATACAAGCTCTAATGAATATTAATGACAAGTTCGACTCATGCAGCGGAAATAAACTAATTAAGCAACTAAAGCAACTATGCAGCATAAGCGACAGGGTATATATATATGCGCAGCTCCAATCAACACCACAGGCAAAGCTGACGGTAGACACGGCCTAGAACTCCGCATTATCGCCATCAAACTCCCAATCCTGACCTGCAACTGTTGGGGGGGGGGGATTGCAAGCGTGAGTACATGTCATACTCAGCAAGTGTGGAAAGTATGACATGTGGCTGATTCAAATGACGGCAATAATAATGGTAAAGTGCTGAAAAGTACATTAAAACATTTGAAAAGCAATATAGTATAAGTATGTGAAGTAATCCCAACATAATCACGAGTAATACCATAATACCAAACTGAATTTATTACCATCATCAATAAGTCCAGATTTCACCATTGCCAATAACCATATTCATTACCAGAGATTAATCCATAACCATCCATAACCATTACCAAACCATAACCATCCCAGATTCAAATTTCCCTCTAATCATGGAAGTTGTCCAGGTGCTTATAACCGGGAGCACGGCTATCATGATAGTTTTAATTAACTCTGCAGAGTTTGTACCTCTTTACCCACGTGTTCGTGATTTCATCACCTTTCGATGACTAAAACCTCTATTATGCCGTCTCACACATCCATCGGTGTGTGGCCAAGAGATCACAAAATAGCCTTTACAAAGGGATTACTAGCCTATTTAGACCCCACTGAGGTTTCACCGGTGGCGATGTCTCCCGCAGAGCACATCTTCAACCAAGGGCCCCCTCTTGAGCCATTCGGATCCCAGGGTAGTCCCACCAATCATCAACAAACCCAATCCGACTACCCCTTCCCCGAGCATCCACAATGGTCCAAACAGCACTAGCAAAGCCCTAATTAATCAGCTACGCCGCACCCATACTTGGCCTCGTGGTGGTACTGTAGTCCTGGCTTATTCTCGCATGAACCGGTCCTTAGATCTAAAGCAAGCAAACCACCATAACATCCAACCCATCCACGTACCAGGCTTGCTTAGATCATCCATTACCATACCATGTTTAACCAGTTCATGTTAACCATAATCTCATCCATGCATAATTAAATTGAGTGATATAGTTGTTTCCCATCCCAGTTGATTAAGCGAAGCAAAAAGGTAAAAACCCTTCCCGACTCTCTACCATAAATTCCAGGTGACAAGGGTGGTTTAGCAAATCTAGTAAACTTCCTACCATAGGATTTCCCATCAATTTGACACAAGCATGCAGTTTTGCAATCAAAACATTTATTTTAAAACAGGATCAATATGCTTCAAGGACACTTGCCTTGCTCTTGCTGTTGATTAGGGTCAAAGCCTTCAAACTCTTGATGCTGTAGATCCTCCGTGGCACTCTCTAGTGCAAATCCGTCTAATCCACACAATAAACATACAAGACAAGAAACACAATCAAAGAGTGCACAAATATTACTCAATATGACATGACATGCATGATTAATGCAAATGCAAGGTAGAACTTGTTAATTGGTTGCTTTTAATGATAACTAACTAGTTCTAATAGCTTTTAACAAGTTTATACAGGTTTGGATTCGATTAGATAAAATTTTAGAACCAATTCAACACAATTTAACCAGAAAGATCGGACTAGTCCGCTAGGGACCGGACAAGTCCGCACTCTGCGAGATCAGCAGATTAGGGTTTTCTAGATCGACGTGAATTTGGATATTATGGGTTGAATTCGCATAAGGAAAAGAGAATAGAAGGTATACCAGGTGTTTAGAACTCCAATGAACCAAGAAACTTGGAGGTAACACTTGGATCTTGATGATCTAGAGTTGGTGATGAACTTGGAGATGAATTGGTGGTGAAGGACGAAACTTGGTGGAGATCTTGATCCTCCTTCGTTTCCTCCTCTTCTTCTTCTTGTTTGGGATCTTCTCCTCCCTCCTTGATGGTGGCTCCCCACGAAGTAGGGTTTGGGTGGGTGGAAAAGTGGCAAATAGATGTCAAACCAAGGGGTGGGGTTGTTTATATAGACGTAGAGGCTAGGGTTAGATGGATTTCGAGTTTAGGATGAGTAGAGGCCGGTTTAGAGTCCCACATGGGCTATAAAAGAGTTGGGCACGACGTCCCTAGGCCCACATGACGTGAAACCCAAGAAACAAGTCGTAAAACAAAAGGTCAATCTCGGAGTCACGAAATATCGGACAAGTCCGGACAGGACCGGACTAGTCCGAAGTTGTCCAGAGAGAAAATCGGACAAGTCTGGCCTAAAATCGGACAAGTCCGATCTTAGTCAGAAAGGAAAACGGACAAGTCTGCTGGGAAACCGGACTAGTCCGGAAAAGTCCAGGGACTTAGCAAATTTTCAAGGATTCATGGAACATCGAACTAGTCCGCACAAGATCGGACAAGTCCGAAGTTTTCCAGGGGCAAATATCGGACTAATCCGCAGCAAAAACGGACAAGTCCATTTTTAGACAGAGAGAAATCGGACTAGTCCTCAGCAAAACTGGACTAGTCCGCACTTTCCTACATTTTTAAGTGCGGTTTTGTTCCAAATCAATTTAAACTTGTTCCTCTTGTTATGGGTTAATGTTAAACATGTATATGAGTGTATGCAAGGCATGATGCATGAAAATGAGGGTGTTACAAACCTACCCCCCCTAAAATGAATCTCGCCCTCGAGATTCGACGCGGAAGAGAAGAGATAGGGAAATTCCTTCTTGATATCATCCTCTAGCTCCCAAGTTGCTTCTTTTTCTGCGTGGTGCTTCCATTGAACCTTACACCATCTAATAACCTTGCTCCTTGTGACCATCTCCTTAGTTTCCAAGATTTTGACCGGTGGTTCGGCATAAGTCAAATCTTCCTCTAGTTCCAATTCTTCCATTGGCACTTGTTCTTCCGGTACTCTCAAGCACTTCTTGAGCTGGGAAACATGAAAGACATCATGCACGTCTAAAAGATGAGCTGGCATCCCCAACTTATACGCTACCTCTCCCCTTTTGTCCAAAATCTTGAATGGTCCAATATAACGAGGTGCGAGCTTGCCTCTTATGTTAAACCTCTTATGACCTCTCATTGGTGACACCTTGAGGTAAACAAAGTCTCCTATTTCAAAGGCTAATTTCCTTCTCCTAGTATCCGCATAGCCTTTTTGCCTTGATTGGGCAGCCCTCAAGTTTTCACGAATTATTTTGACTTGCTTTTCGGCTTCTTGCAACACATCCGGACCAAATACTTGAGTTTCTCCTGCCTCATTCCAGAATAAAGGTGTCCTACACTTCCTCCCATAAAGCGCTTCATATGGTGACATTTTCAAGCTTGCTTGGTAACTGTTGTTGTATAAAAATTCCGCGTATGGCAAGCTTTTGTCCCAACTGTTCCCATGCTTTAAAGCATAAGCTCTTAACATGTCCTCCAAAATCTGATTGGTCCTCTCGGTTTGTCCATCCGTTTGAGGATGATATGCTGAACTAAAATTCAACCTCGTTCCCAAAGCTTCATGCAATTTTTGCCAAAATCTGGAGGTAAATTGAGAACCTCTATCCGAGACTATCTTCTTAGGGACTCCATGTCAACACACAATATGCTCCATGTATTTTTCGGCCAATCGTGCAGCTGTATACTTGGTCTTCACAGGGACAAAATGAGCTGACTTGGTTAAACGATCCACAATTACCCAAATTGAGTCATACCCGGACTGAGTACACGGTAACCCAACTATGAAGTCCATACCAATTTCTTCCCACTTCCATTCCGGAATCTTCAACGGTTGCAATAATCCGGTTGGCCTTTGATGTTCCGCCTTGACTCGTTGGCACACATCACATAATGCTACATATTCAGCTATGTCCTTTTTCATGCTATCCCACCAATAGCAAGTCTTCAAGTCCTTGTACATCTTCGTACAACCGGGGTGAATCGAGTATGGCGAGTCATGTGCCTCCTTTAATATTGTCTCCCGAATATGCTTTACATTAGGCACAACGATTCTCTTTCCAAGCCATAAGGTACCATGTTCATCCTCGTCAAATCTGAATTCTCTCCATTCTTCGGTTCTTTCCTTGATTTCCTTGATCGCCTCATCTGTGGTTTGTGCCTCTCGAATTTCTTGCTCCAAGGTTGGTTTTAACTCCATCATCTCCATCTCATTTACAAACCCAAGGTTCAACCGTTCAAACTCCTTACATAACTCGAATGGTAACTCTCGAACTGTGAGTTGGTGACTTACTCCCTTTCTACTCAAAGCATCGGCCACTACATTGGCTTTTCCTGGGTGATAGTTGATCCCCAAATCATAATCTTTGATGAGCTCTAACCATCTTCGTTGCCTCAAGTTCAGATCCGTTTGTGTGAAAATATACTTCAAGCTCTTGTGATCCGTGTAAATTTCACACCTATGTCCAAGAATATAGTGTCTCCAAATCTTCAATGCATGTACCACGACTGCAAGTTCTAAATCATGTGTTGGGTAATTCTGCTCATGTTTCTTCAATTGCCTTGACGCATAGGCGACCACTTGACCTTCTTGCATCAATACACATCCAAGCCCTTGTCTTGATGCATCGCAATAAATGTCAAAACTCTTGCTTACATCCGGCAATACCAAAACTGGGGCTGTTGTCAACCGCATCTTTAACTCCTCAAAGCTATCCTGACAAGCTTCAGTCCATTGGAACGCCTTTCCCTTCATTAGCAACTGCGTCATAGGCTTGGCTATCTTGGAAAAATCTTTAATAAACCGACGGTAATATCCAGCCATCCCAAGAAAACTCCTTATTTCCTTGACGTTTTGCGGTGGTTCCCACTTCAACACGTCTCTCACTTTTCCGGGGTCAACCGATACTCCTCCTCCTGAGATTATATGACCCAAAAACGGCACCTCTTTCAACCAAAACTGGCACTTGTTGAACTTGGCATACAATTGATGCTCCCTCAATTTCTGCAGTGTAAGCCTCAAGTGTTCCTCATGTTCCTTCTCATCTTTCGAGTAGATCATAATATCATCAATAAACACCACAACGAACTTATCTAAGTACTCCATGAAGACTTTATTCATGAGGTACATAAAGTAGGCAGGCGCATTTGTCAATCCAAAAGACATCACAGTGTACTCATAAGATCCATACCGTGTCCTAAAAGCTGTCTTGGGTATGTCCGATGTTCTAATCTTCATTTGAAAGTATCCCGACCTCAAGTCAATCTTAGAGAAGACACAAGCACCCTTCATCTGATCAAACAAGTCTTCTATGCGTGGCAAGGTGTACTTGTTCTTGATTGTTACCTCGTTGAGAGCTCGGTAATCCACGCACATCCTTTGGGATCCATCCTTCTTGTCCACAAATAGAACAGGTGCTCCCCAAGGCGAAGAACTAGGGCGAATAAAACCCTTCTCTAATTGCTCTTGAATCTGCTTCTTGAGCTCCGCTAATTCCATAGGAGGCATCCTATACGGCCTCTTAGCTATAGGTGCAGTTCTAGGTATTAAATCAATAACGAACTCAATATCTCGATCGGGTGGTATACCTGGCAACTCGTCTGGAAAAACATCCAAAAATTCACACACCACCGGAATCTCCTCAATTGCGACACCGTCCATATGATTCAGCTCTAATTGCTTCGGTGCATGTTGGGTTGCTTCAAATTCTATGGTGATCCCTTCTTCATTAGTCAACTTCACCGTCTTTGTGGCACATTCAATAACTCCATTGTGCTTCCTCAACCAGTCCATACCAAGTATAATATCCAACCCTTGAGAATCTAAAACAATGAGGTTGGCGGAGAAGTCTACCCCCCTTATTCTAAGGCTTACTTTTGGACATACTATATTTGTCCTCATCTCTCCTCCAGGAGACTTAACCAACAGAGTAAACTTCATATGAGAGATAGGCAAACTATACTTGGCAACATACTTCGATGCAATGAATGAATGCGATGCTCTAGAATCAAATAACATAGTCGCTGGGTTGGAGTTGGCGAGAAACATACCAATGACCACGTCATCCGCTTGTTGAGCATCCTCCGTAGAGACATGTTTCACGTTACCACGAGCAAAGTTCTGCTGTCCACGGCTTCCTTGTGGCTGTCCTCCATTAGGTCTTGGGTTTTGCCTCGGCGCATTGCTTCCTTGACCAAGGCCTCACTTAGGACATTGATTCGCAAAGTGTCCAGCTTCTCCACAAGTATAGCACTTCTTAACTCCACCAGAATTATTGGGACGAGCTTGGTTTTGAACATTGGCTCCAGGAAAATCAGCACGAGGTGCATAAGGCATCGGAGGCCTAGGTGCTTGCATGACAGGGCGCTGCTGCACAAACTGAGTTGGGCGCGGTGCATAACCAGGGCGCTGAGCAGGAATAGAGGAGCTGTAATGAGGCGCATTGGGCGGCGCAAAGCGAGGGTGCACATTACTTCCTTGTTGCTGTCCTTGATATGGCGCCTTCCTCTTGATTTCTTGCTCCATCTCACAGATCTTGTTCTCAACCACAATTGCTTTGTCCACAAGCTTCTGAAAATTGACATAATCACAGTTGAGCAATTTCACTTGGATCGTATTGTTCAATCCCCTCATGAACAAGTATTGCTTCCGGCTGTCCCGGCTAACATCCTCAGGCGCATATCTTGAGAGTTGAGTGAACTTATCGAGATATTCACTCACGCTTGATTTTCCTTGTCTCAAGTTCTCAAATTCTTGCCTCTTCAAGATCATAACACCTTCCGGCAGATAATGAGAACGAAAACTCTCCTTGAATTCCGCCCAGGTAATTCTCTCTTGGTTCTCATGAGCATTGCAATAAGAATCCCACCAATCTGCAGCTGCTCCAACTAGTTGATGAGAAGCAAACAAGACCTTCTCCCGGTCACTGCATTGGACAATAGTCAGCTTCTTCTCCACGGACTTGAGCCAATCGTCCGCATCCATAGGGTCAGCAGCTTGAGCAAAGGTCGGCGGCCTAGTCCTCATAAACTCTCCCAATCGGTTATGAGGAGGTGGGGGTGGCGGTGGAGGCATGTGGGGCTGCTTGTTGATATTGCCAGCCTGCAGCTGTCCCATAGTCTGTATCATGGTCTGCATGAGCTGGTTTTGCATGGCCAATAGCTGCTCGATGTTGATAGCTCCCTGAGTAGATCCTTGCCCATTGTTGTTCTGAGGCACTCCATTGTTCTCCTCCTCATCATTGCCATCCCTATGGTTGCGAGTCCTCACCATCTGAAGGAAAGCAGTAGGTAAGAATTAGAAAACCTTCCCAACTATATGCATCAAGGGATATGAAACTAAACAACTAGCTACACTAGCCTAGGTGGACATGGCAATGCTAAAGCATCCCAAAATCCTCTATTAAGCACACAAGAATGCAATATATATAGCAAACAGCACTTCAAGCGAAAACACATCGATTCCTGAGTGCTCCTATGTGCTCTAAAGTGTCCATTCTATCTAGGCTGCATCCTACGGTCAACCTGTTGCTTTGATACCAATATGTGACGCCCGGTTCCGAAAACTGAACCAAGCTAACGCATATGTGTGCCCAGGATGTTCATCACACATATACGAGTGGAATCACAAAAGAGTATACAGAAAATTACCACAGAACAAGATTAATTATCAGATTTATTACACAAACCATATGATCCTCGAATACAAGCTCTAATGAATATTAATGACAAGTTCGACTCATGCAGCGGAAATAAACTAATTAAGCAACTAAAGCAACTATGCAGCATAAGCGACAGGGTATATATATATGTGCAGCTCCAATCAACACCACAGGCAAAGCTGATGGTAGACACAGCCTAGAACTCCGCATTATCGCCATCAAACTCCCAATCCTGACCTGCAACTGTTGGGGGGGGGGATTGCAAGAGTGAGTACATGTCGTACTCAGCAAGTGTGGAAAGTATGACATGTGGCTGATTCAAATGATGGCAATAATAATGGTAAAGTGCTGAAAAGTACATTAAAACATTTGAAAAGCAATATAGTATAAGTATGTGAAGTAATCCCAACATAATCACGAGTAATACCATAATACCAAACTGAATTCATTACCATCATCAATAAGTCCAGATTTCACCATTGCCAATAACCATATTCATTACCAGAGATTAATCCATAACCATCCATAACCATTACCAAACCATAACCATCCCAAATTCCAATTTCCCTCTAATCATGGAAGTTGTCCAGGTGCTCATAACCGGGAGCACGGCTATCATGATAGTTTTTAATTAACTCTGCAGAGTTTGTACCTCTTTACCCACGTGTTCGCGATTTCATCACCTTTCGATGACTAAAACCTCTATTATGCCGTCTCACACTTCCATTGGTGTGTGGCCAAGAGATCACAAAATAGCCTTTACAAAGGGATTACTAGCCTATTTAGACCCCACTGAGGTTTCACCGGTGGCGATGTCTCCCGCAGAGCACATCTCCAACCAAGTGCCCCCTCTTGAGCCATTCGGATCCCAGAGTAGTCCCACCAATCATCAACAAACCCAAACCGACTACCCCTTCCCCGAGCATCCACAATGGTCCAAACAGCACTAGCAAAGCCCTAATTAATCAGCTACGCAGCACCCATACTTGGCCTCGTGGTGGCACTGTAGTCCTGGCTTATTCTCGCATGAACCGGTCCTTAGATCTAAAGCAAGCAAACCACCATAACATCCAACCCTTCCACGTACCAGGCTTGCTTAGATCATCCATTACCATACCATGTTTAACCAGTTCATGTTAACCATAATCTCATCCATGCATAATTAAATTGAGTGATATAGTTGTTTCCCATCCCAGTTGATTAAGCGAAGCAAAAAGGTAAAAACCCTTCCCGACTCTCTACCATAAATTCCAGGTGACAAGGGTGGTTTAGCAAATCTAGTAAACTTCCTACCATAGGATTTCCCATCAATTTGACACAAGCATGCAGTTTTGCAATCAAAACATTTATTTTAAAACAGGATCAATATGCTTCAAGGACACTTGCCTTGCTCTTGCTGTTGATTAGGGTCAAAGCCTTCAAACTCTTGATGCTGTAGATCCTCCGTGGCACTCTCTAGTGCAAATCCGTCTAATCCACACAATAAACATACAAGACAAGAAACACAATCAAAGAGTGCACAAATATTACTCAATATGACATGACATGCATGATTAATGCAAATGCAAGGTAGAACTTGTTAATTGATTGCTTTTAATGATAACTAACTAGTTCTAATAGCTTTTAACAAGTTTATACAGGTTTGGATTCGATTAGATAAAATTTTAGAACCAATTCAACACGATTTAACCAGAAAGATCAGACTAGTCCGCTAGGGACCGGACAAGTCCGCACTCTGCGAGATCAGCAGATTAGGGTTTTCTAGATCGACGTGAATTTGGAGATTATGGGTTGAATTCGCATAAGGAAAAGAGAATAGAAGGTATACCAGGTTTTTAGAACTCCAATGAACCAAGAAACTTGGAGGTAACACTTGGATCTTGATGATCTAGGGTTGGTGATGAACTTGGAGATGAATTGGTGGTGAAGGACGAAACTTGGTGGAGATCTTGATCCTCCTTCGTTTCCTCCTCTTCTTCTTCTTGTTTGGGATCTTCTCCTCCCTCCTTGATGGTGGCTCCCCACGAACTAGGGTTTGGGTGGGTGGAAAAGTGGCAAATAGATGTCAAACCATGGGGTGGGGTTGTTTATATAGACGTGGAGGCTAGGGTTAGATGGATTTCGAGTTTAGGATGAGTAGAGGCCGGTTTAGAGTCCCACATGGGCTCTAAAAGAGTTGGGCATGACGTCCCTAGGCCCACTTGACGTGAAACCCAAGAAACAAGTCGTAAAACAAAAGGTCAATCTCGGAGTCACGAAATATCGGACAAGTCCGGACAGGACCGGACTAGTCCGAAGTCGTCCAGAGAGAAAATCGGACAAGTCTGGCCTAAAATTGGACAAGTCCGATCTTAGTCAGAAAGGAAAACGGACAAGTCCGCTGGGACACCGGACTAGTCCGGAAAAGTCCAGGGACTTAGCAAATTTTCAAGGATTCATGGAACATCGGACTAGTCCGCACAAGATCGGACAAGTCCAAAGTTTTCTAGGGGCAAATATCGGACTAATCCGCAGAAAAAATGGACAAGTCCGTTTTTAGACAGAGAGAAATCGGACTAGTCCTCAGCAAAACCGGACTAGTCCGCACTTTCCTACATTTTTAAGTGCGGTTTTGTTCCAAATCAATTTTAAACTTGTTCCTCTTGTTATGGGTAAATGTTAAACATGTATATGAGTGTATGCAAGGCATGATGCATGAAAATGAGGGTGTTACAAGTGGCTAGGAAGACACACCCGGGGAGGGATACTTGCATTACTCTGAAGGGGCCCTCCCAGTCGGGGGAGAGTTTGTGCGACACTTCTCGAGCAAGTAGGCGCCGCAGCACCATGTCACCTGTCTGTAGCTCTCTACTCCGCACGAACCACTCCTGGTAGCGCCTCAGCACCTGTCGGTAGCGTGCGTTTCGGATGGTGGCGAGCCACCTTGCTTCATCGAAGAGGTCGACATCTTCTCGTCAGAGTTGGTCTTGTGAGGCTTCATCGAATGCTCGGACTCGTAGTGAGCCTACTGCAATCACCGGGGGGAGGACAACCTCGGCCCCGTACACCAGGAAGAAAGGTGTTCCCCAGTGGCGTGGCTGGGTGATGTCCGACTTGCGCAAAGTGCGCAGGGGAGTTATTCAACCCACTTGCCACCATGCTTGTCCAAGTTGTTATACATGCGCGTATTGAGGCCCCTGAGGATCTCAGCATTGGCCCTTTCAACTTGGTCGTTGCTCTTTGGATGAGCCACGGATGCATAACAAACTTTGACGCCGAGGTCTTCACAGTAGTCCTGGAAAGCTGCACTGGTAAACTGGGTCCCGTGGTCGGTGATGATTCTATTCTGGACCCCAAACTTGCAGACGATCGACTTGATGAAATTGACTGCGGACTCCTTGTTGATGTTGATCACTAGGGCTGCCTCGGGCCACTTGGTGCACTTGTCTACAGCGATGTGGAGGAACTTGTACCCTCTGACTGCCCTGGGGAAGGGTCCCAGGATATCCAACCCCTAAACCGCGAAAGGCTAGGAGGGCGGGATCATTTGCAGCGTCTGCACCAGAGTGTGAATTTGCTTGGCATGGAACTGGCACACCAGCTTGTCAGCGTCTTGTAGTGCTATTGTCTAGTAGAAGTCATGCCGGAAGGCTTTTCCATCCAGTGTGCGGGAGGCTGCGTGATTCCCGCACTCTCCTTCGTGCATCTCTATAAGCAAGTCACAACCTTCCTGCCGACTTATGCGCCATAGCAGCACGTCGTTGGTGCCACATCAGCAGAGGTCACATTCTACTAGCGTGTAGTGTTTCGCCGACCTCACGATCCTCTCAGCCAATACTGGATCCTCCGGGAGGATGTTGTCCCTGAGATAGTCCCGATCTCTGTGATCCACGCATCGGAACTCTCTTGAGCTTCTGGATCTTGGGTGCCGGGTAATATGGGGTCCCCAGTGATGCACAAGATCCTCAAGGGGGCCCATGGTTGCAGGGCCGCCGTGGTCGCTAGCTCCGTGGTGTTGGACTCGCCTTCTTCGTTAGGCCCCGTAGGCTTTGCATTTGGCCGCACTAGCCTCTTGTTGAAGACCCCTTCAAGGATCGAGGCTCCCATGGATGCCATTGTTGACAAGGCGTCAGCGATGGAGTTGTCAGCACGTGGCACATGACAAAGGTCCAAGGCCTCGAAGCTAGCTTCCAACTTCTTGACGTGTAGTAGGTACACCACGAGCTATGGGTCGTTGCAGCAGCACTCTCTCCGGACTTGCTTGATGATCAGCTGGGAGTCTCCCTTGACCGGCATCTGCTGGAAACCGAGACTCTGCATAGCTATGAGTCCAAAGATGAGGGCCTCGTACTCCGCCAAGTTGTTGGTCGCCTTGAAGTCGAGGCGCACCGCATACTTGGACTGCTCCCCTGTTAGAGAGGTGAGCAGTACACTGGCTCCAGCCTCTTGCTTCCGCGAGATCCGTCGAAGAAGAGTGCCCAGTGAGGCCCGGTAAGCACTGGTGCTCTGGGCTCCGGCTCGCTGATTTCCCGGCCCCCTGGATTTCTTGGTGAAGGAGTCCACTCAGCAACGAAGTCTGCTAGAGCTTGGCTCTTGATTGCATGTCATGGTATGACGTCAAGCTCAAACTCCACCAGTTCGGTGGCCCATTTGGCGATATTGCTTGTTGTGTTTGAGCTGCGCAGCACCGCCTCCAGTGGGAACAAAGTCACCACTGAGACTGTGTGTGCCTGAAAGTAATGGCCAAGGTTCCTCGACGCAATTAGTACCGTATAGAGCAGCTTGTGCACCTCAAGGTACCTTGTTTTTGCTTCATGTAGGACTTCGCTGATGAAGTATACCAAGCATTGGATGGTCTTGGATCTCCTTGGAGAAAGCGGTGTATCATGTTCCATCTACTCTGGGCCTGGTGACTCCACGTCTCCTGGGCCCGACGCGTCCTTTGGGGGCTGGGACCCAAAGGATCCTTGGTCTCCGGGGCCCTCCAGGGGGACCCGGTCATCTTCTGGGGACTGGAACCCTGGTGCTCCTTGCTCTCCGGAGACCCCTAGGGGGACCTAGACCTCCTCTGGGGTTTGTGATCTAGAGGCTCCTTGCTCTCCGGGGCCCCCTAGAAGGACCCGTACCTCGTCTGGGGGCTGGGACCCAGAGGCTCCTTGCTTTCTGGGGCCCCCTAGGGGGACCCGAACCTCCTCTGGGGGCTGGGACCCAGAGGCTTCTTGCTCTCCAGGGCTCCCTAGGGGGACCCGGACCTCCTCTGGGGCTGGGACCCAGAGGCCCCTTGCTTTCCGGGGCCCCTTAGGGGGACCCGGACCTCCTCTGGGGCTGGGACCCAGAGGCTTCTTGCTCTCCAGGGCTCCCTAGGGGGACCCGGACCTCCTCTGGGGCTGGGACCCAGAGGCCCCTTGCTTTCCGGGGCCCCTTAGGGGGACCCGGACCTCCTCTGGGGCTGGGACGCAGAGGCTCCTTGCTTTCTGGGGCCCTCTAGGGGGACCTAGACCTCCTCTGGGGGCTGGGACCCAGAGGCTTCTTCATTGTCGGGGCTCACTCCAAGCTCCAAGACCTAGAGCTCAGAATCAGCAGTAGGGGCCCTTCCCGTCCGTCGAGGATGTTGGGGACTGGCCCGCTCTGCAACCAAAACCATGGCCACCACCTCTGCTGTGGTGGCGATGTAGAGGTACAGGGGCTCCTTGGGCTCCGGTGCCACCATTATTAGCAGTTTCGTCATCTGCTGCTTCAGCTCGCGTAATGCTTTCTCCACTTCCTTGGTCCAGACGAATGTTCCAGACTGGCGCAGGATCTTGAAGAACGGGAGGGCCCGCTCAGCCAGCCTAGAGATAAACCGGCTGAGCGCTGCCAAGTACCCTTCAAGCTTCTGCACGTCCTTGATGCAGGCTGGAGGTCGCATTAGCTCCACCGCCTTGATCTTCTCTAGGTTGGCCTCAATCCCTCGGTGTGAGACCCAAAAAACGAGGAGCTTCCCAGCTTTGATCCCGAACACGCACATGTCTGGATTGAGCTTCGTGCGTGTGGTTCGCAGTCTATCAAATACTAGGGCGAGGTTTTCTAGCAATGATGTATGGGTCTAGATCTTAACTACAATGTCATCCACATATACCTCTACCAGGTCCCGAATGAGGTCCCCAAAGGTTTTATGCATGGCGCGAACAAAGGTGGGGAGGGCATTCTTAAGACCGTAAGGCATGGAGACATAGCAGTAAAGGCCATCTACGGTTCAAAATGTGGTATGTTCTTCGTCCTTTCTAGACATTGGGATTTGGTGAAACCCTGAGTAGGCATCTAGAAAGCACAACATATCGCATCCCGAGGTTAAACCTATGATTTGATCTATTCTATGGAGAGGGAAAGGATCTTTAAGGCATGCATTGTTGAGGTTGGTGTAGTCGATGCACATCCAGAGCCTACCCACGGCCTTGGGGTCAACAACAGGATTGGCCAGCCAACTGGGATGGTGGACCTCCCGTATGAAGTCAGCATCGAGTAGCTTCTTGATCTCTTCGCGGATGAAGTTCTGCCGCTCGATGGACTGCTTACGGGGCCTCTGTTGTTGTGGCTGTGCGTTGGGGTATATCTTCGAACGATGCTCGATCACTTCCTAGGGGATGCTTGGCATCTGCGATGGTTGCCAGGCGAAGACGTTGACATTAGCTCATAGGAAAGAAGTGAGCGCCTATTCCTGCTTGCTGTCCCGACTTCCCGCGATACTGGTGGTCTGAGCAGCATCAGAGCCAATCTGGATTGTCTTGATGGGCACGTCATTATCGTCGGAGGGCTGCACTCGTGGTGCAGTGGCGTGACTGCGCACGCGTGGGTCTAGCCAAGGCTTACTGTAAAATCCCTAAACTCAAATTACAATGTTCATATAGGAGAAATTAAAAATTTGAATGGGAAAAAAAATCAAATTGGAAACTGAGAGATCAAACCAATTAAAGCTTCAATAGAAGGAATTCAAAAATTCAACTTAGCTCCTGTTCAAACTTTTCCAAAATATAAAATTGAGTTCACTATTAGCTTCCAAATATTCCAAATAGTCTCCCAACAAAGTTTCAAAATTTTTGAAGCTCATTTACTATTTAATTCAATGGCTTCATTGAATTCCATTCAAATTCAAATTTGAATTTGAATTTCACATGAAACTTGTCCAAATTTGAAATCCAATTTCAGAATCTTAATCTCCATGTTTGAATTGCCCTCTTTACAAAAATCTTGCATTTTTGGACATGTTTAGGTGGAAGAATTGAAGTCCAGAGAAGGATTGGGATGAAAAGGGCAGTGGGACCCACTGTCAGCCTCTCCAACTCGATGGAACCGACTGAATGCTCTGTTTACGGCTGTCCCCGCGCTTCAACATCGGTAGAACTCACCACCGTGACAAGGCATGCAAAACAAGCAGCTCCATGACACCCAGAGTGGATTTAGACGCCTCCCTCGTGTCTCGTCGGCCATACTCATCCCACACACCGCCGTCGCTCCCTTTACTCGCCGCAAAAACAGAACCGTACAGCCTCCCCATCGCTTGACTTTGCAAGCCAAATGAAGCAAGTTTTCGCCGTGCTTCTAACAGCAAAAGGTGGCACAACTTTTTGCTCTTCCTTCCCATCCCCTTGCTTGCTTGATTCACTTCTTATCAGCATGGTATTTTGAAGCTTCGTCACCGCCATTAGGGTGAAGCCCGATAACCGTCTCTGCCTCCCCGTCATGCTGACACCACAGACCATCTCTCGAGCTGATCCCAGAAGCAAAAAGGATCGCCAACGCGAGCTCCTTCTCACGGTAAAACCCGTTCCTCTTTTCCTTCTGTATCGAGCAAATGATTCAAGTTTTGCTTTCGGCCTTTGCCCATGCAATAGCTAGCTTCTCTATTTAATTCGCTTTCTATGTGCAACCATCCTTTAATTCGTTTAGGGATATTCATCCATACCTCCTAGCGCACCCCTCTACCAAGAATCGCTCGGAATAATCGAGTAGAGGCTGAGCTATTTGAGTTTTCCCCGCCGCCGTTGAAAAGCGTCGCGGTTTACCATCGAAAACAACTTTGCCAACTATTCCAACCATTTTACACCTTCAAATCATCTTTCATAAGGGCCCGACGTTTGCAGGTGAGACATATGAGGAAGGGCCCGAGGATGAGGCGATGCCCCCGTCGGGGTATACCACCGAGTGGGAGGCCTGCACGCCGCCGTAAAATTGTGTGTTGCTAGTGTGCAGCTTCCACGGGATGGACGGCTGTACTTTTGCATAGCTAGGCTGAGAGTATAGCTATGAGTATTATCTTCCGTTGTACATTAAGTATTCTAAAAGACTTCCGCTGTTTATATAAATAAAACTTTGTGATTTGTCGTATTCTTTTCGTGTGTGCTGTTGGGTGTCACATCGCACGGCACCACCCTCTGCGATTCCTAGAATGTGCGGACCCCTGTCCCCACACTTACTCGACCCAGCATCGCTCAGGATAGGTGTTGGGGTCGTTGCCAGCGTTCGAAGCTTCTCCAAAGCCGTCATCGCAGCAGCATGATCTTCGCAGATCTTGAGGACACAGGAGGATGTTGGTATCTCGAGGACGAGGTAGTTGTAATGGGCCACAGCCATAAACCGGTATAAGGCTGGCCTGCCGATAATGGCGTGGTAGGGTAGGCTAACCTCTGCGATGTCATATAGGATATTCTCGGTGCTGAAATTCTCGGGTGTCCCGAGGGTCACCCGGAGGTGGATGCAGCCGTACGGGATAACACTCTCCGGTCCTACCCCCAAGAATGGTCTCGACGGGGCGAGCTAGGACACGGGGATCTTCAGCTTGTCGAAGGCCGCACAGCTGATGAGGTTGAGGCCGGCTCCACCAACCATCTACCAGGGAATGGTAGAACTTTACATTGGCGATAGTGAGGGCGACGAGGGGGGGGGGTAGCTTCCTGGCTCCCGCCATGTTCTCGAGGAAGTCAGAGGCGTCGAAGCTGATCGGCATCTCCATCCATCTGAGATGCGGCGCTGGGGAATGTGTAGAGGTTGTCGAAGCTATTGCTCGAAGCAGGGTCTTGACTCCATTCCTGGATGCGGGTTCCCAAGAACCTCCACAGATGATGTGGAGTGCTTTGCGACGCTCGTGGTCGTTGTTGAGGTCGAAGTTCATAGCCAGGTGGACCGTTTCGCGCGTTCTATCCTTTGGAACTCCATCTCAACGTCTTTGTCAACATGCTGGTCGACCTCTTGCGGCTCGATCTTGTTTCTACTTGAAGTCTCGATGAACACCATGAATGGTGAAAGTGCTACCACTTTTTTGAGGAAAAAGCCCCTATCTGGCGCGCCAAATGTCGTAGTGTTAGAGCGACACTTCCCCCGGATCTTCTAAGGAGCTGCCCGCAAAGGTTTTTTTTAGCGGGGTTTAGGCCTCAATAAAGTGTTCTAGAGGATGGAAGTATGAGACTGTGGTTTTCTACGTGGTTATGGCCGCAAGGAGCGTAACACCCTACTCCACGGTGGATGGTATTGCTAGTATGTGTGTATGCGTGTGTGATGTTTCGGTCTGGTCTGGTCCCTTGTAATGGTGGCGGTCTGGGCCTTTTATAGTCAAGGCCGAATGCCTTACAAGTGGGGTCTCGGGGCCCGAGAGGTGGTCCTGGGCGATCTTATCCTAAAGATCTATGGCTTCTCGCAAAAGCTTGCTTGACCGAGGTAGTGAAGACCCGTCGTCTTGCCTCCTTTCTGGTCAGTAGCCCACGCGCTATTGCTGACAGTGGATGAAGGTGTCCCGTCGGCCTGCCTTGTTGCCGCAAGCTATACACTTGGCCAAGTGGGATAGACCTGCAGCGCCTTCACTGTGACGAGATTAGTTATAGCGGTCTCTGATCGCCGGCGTGCTCCGCGTTGGGCGCCGAAGGTGGGTGCGCGTCTTCAATGCAGGGTGCTCCATCCCTTATCTTTGTATCTTACCGTCCGATGCGAGCTGCAGGACGCGTGGCAGCATCGTGATCTCCGCTGGGGAGGTCAGACCTGGTCCTCTGTGACGCGTCGCAGCTCTGGGACTCGTCAGGGGATGTCGCAGCTCTGGGCCCTTTCCCTTGGGGGGTGCTGGTCCTTGCGCCCCGTGCCACATGGCTATTCCGGGGGTGCTCCACAAAGGTTGGGTGAGGCCCCGTCCCTACACGTGGCATCTCGGGAGCCCGTCACACCGGAGGGGCCAAGTCCCATCTTCAAGGCTTACATGGTAGCGCCGCAGCTCGATCTTGAGGGAGGCAAATGCCTTGGTGCCTACAACACACGTGGCGGCTCCGGACGTGCCTCATTGTCTTCATCCTGTGTGCGAGGGTACCCCGTCTACAGGGTACCGACAGCCCGTGTTTCCACAGACTTCAAATTTGATGTGAGAGTATAGGTCATAGGCATTACCACACACCTCACCACTGGCTTGTCCATCTGTCTTCTTCGTAAGGAGATCCAATTCGGCAACGATCATGTCCACCTCCTTCCAGGCGTGCATGCCTTGCTGGCGGGTATGGAGACGCTCGTCGCTCCATCCCATGTTTGACACCATCTCCTTGTAGGATCGAAGAGCACGTGAAAAGCTACCAGAGGGGGGGGTGAATGGTAAATTTAAAAATCTTACGCAGTGGAAACAATAAAACCCTAATCCTTTCGGTAGAAAAACGATCTGTTAAAGAAATCGTGTATAAGACTAATCTAAACGTGTTTCACCGTGATAAAAGTGATATATATCCGAGAGAATCAAGTCACGAAGACAACACAAAAAGAATTACTCAAATCCGTCAAGAAGAACTCAAGTTATGATCAAAAGATCAAACACTGGTCAATCTGACCTACCCGAGAAAAACAGTTTCTGGAGTGCTGCAAAGAAACTCGTGTAGATCAGAAACTACAAATCCAATGACCGTGAAATTTTGACAGATGATAGACAATCAAGTTGTGAAGACAACCCAAAAAGAATCACGTCAATTGGATCAGAAAAACTTGAGTTATGATAAAACCACCGACGAAAGGTAGTGCTGTCCAGAAACTCGACGAGTAAAACTTGTCTGGAACAAGTCGGACGAACAAGGCACTAAAGTTCCTTCAAACTATGAATTTTATTCAATAGAACACAAGAGGAACAGCCCCCCAAAGTCGTCTCCCTCGAGCTTTGGCCTTCCCTTGCTTATATAATCAGCCCTTAGGCCATCCCAATCTCAACTAGGACTCCAATCCTAATCCGATCACAATCGGAACTTTCCATAACTGCTTAGGACTCTTCTATACGCAGATAGAAGCAATCTTAAGACTTCCAAACACCTTAGGAACATATCCCACATTCCTAAACAACTAAAATTCGTGACCCACACGAAATCCTAACATAACCAACTCGATACTTTCCATACCGAGCCATAACCGACTCCGCCGCAGCCAAAGTCTTCAACCGATACGATCCGATCCTTCCGATCAGATCTTCCTTCCATAATCCGTCTCTAGAAGCATATTGCCACGTCATGCACCTCATGCACACGTGCGAACACCTTCCTTCGACCTTCATATGCACTGTCCTTGATTCAATCATCCTGCGCGACCTCCTGACCCGCTCAATCACAGTTCCTCCCGAACTTGGTTGTTGGAACCTCATCTCCTCCCTGAGACTAGTCCAATGGATCCTGTCACCAGCCATGACTTGAACTCAAGCAACACCTGCACATGAATAAACAAACAATCCATACGAGCCCAAGTCCTCGACTTGACTCACGTTAGTTCCGAACACAACACCTTACGTGAGAACCTCACATAAGCATGTTGCAAAACCACAGTAGAAACGATATCAACCATATCATCCAAAATGCACCAAAAACTTAGCAAATGAATACTAAGCAATCTTTCCAATCAAGTAAAACAAGTACGAGACATTGCAAATGCAAAACAGAAGTACTGCGGTCAAGTTCCGGACCTTGCCAGAGCAACCCGGAGCTTGAGCCGGAGCTAACAAGAGCTAGTAGAACCTAGCGCCGGAGCTTACCAAAACTAGTAGATCCTGGATCCGGAGCTTATCAAAACTAGTAGATCCTGGATCCGGAGCTTATCAAAACTAGTAGATCCTGGATCCGGAGCTTGCCAAAACTAGTCAGAACTAGTCAACCCTAAAACCGGAGCTAGACAAAGTACATCGGAGCTTAGCATGCCGGAGCTAACGAAAATATGTCGGAGCTATCAAATATATGCCGGAGCTATCAGATATATGCCGGAGCTATCAAATATATGCCGGAGCTAAAGATAAAGCTCACCGGAGCTAACCAAAGCTAGTCGGACCTTACCAAGAAGTCGGACCTAGCATCAAACGTAACCGGAGCTACCCAAAGCAAGCCGGACCTATCGTCGGACCTTGCTGTAGCTCGGAGCTAGAGTCGGACCTTGATAAAAATGTGTTTTGGTGATATTAAAAACTTTTATCATCAAAGCCAAGTGTATTCACTACAAGCCAATGTATTCAGCACACATAGGTCTTACAATCTCCCCCTTGATGAATGCATTGGCAACACCATTTAAAATTCCGAACATTAGCTTATTCAAATAAAAGTTTTGAAAACAATTTCTCCCCTTTTTGTTTAAATAAAAAATAAAATGAGAAGGGAAAAAATATCCCATATTATCTCTCCCCCTTTATTAACTTTCCTTATGCACTGCACATATTCTCTTCATGCTTATCTCTTCCTTTTTGAATGTGTGATTAATCTCTCCCCCTTTGACAATGTATTCAGCAAGGTAAAAGAGAAATTTTAATTGTTATGAGATATAAACAAATTATCTCTCCTTCTTTTGTTGTTATGAGCATATTATAACATATACATATAAACAAAGCTCACCCAAGTCATACTATCAAGTAACTTACACTATCACATCAATGAGATACATAATGTAGTGTAAGCCATGCTAGAAAGCAAGTGTGATTTTCAATTTTAGCAGGTCATGATCTCACAAACTCAACTATTTCAAAACCTGAAAGCATGACATTTGTTGCTGCATTTTATTATTTTTCAAAGCATAAATTTAGATAATATGATATTTTCAAGAGATTATATGCTCATCTGCCTTATTCTAACCAACCAAGCCAAACCTATGTCATTTGACAATCAGAAACTTAAGGACATGGTTTTAGTCATACACAACTTCTTCCAAGTTCATATCTAAGTGCAATGACAAGCCATCTCGAAAGAAGAAGTGCGATGCATACACATTCTCTTGATCTTTTCTCAATTTATATTTGTTCATAAAAACTCAACATGTGAGTTGATTACTTGATAAATTCTTAATGATTAAAAGCATTTGTGAGCATGCAACAAGTTCAAAAAAGCAAGAAAGTTCGACCATGACCAGATTTAGTGTAAGTAATTATTCCAATTACTAGACATGGCAAAAACTACAAAAAGTATAACACGAGTAATGTAGTAAGAACTTTCAGCATGTAAAAGGAATCACAAAGTCATATATGTATGAAATAATATGCTCATATTATTTTAATTTCAAATTCACACATAGACTTCCTAAGTTTCAAAAACTCCCCTCAATTTAAGCCATGAGGATGCATAACCCCTATTTCACTACGAATGTAACAAAAACGAGTGAAATCCAAAGGTTTTGTAAAAATGTCAGCCAATTGTTGTTCGGTATCTACATGGTGAAGCACAATGTTTCCTTTTTCAACATTATCACGGAGAAAGTGATACCTAATGTCAATGTGCTTAGTTCTAGAATGTTGCACGGGGTTTTTAGCAATGCAAATAGCACTAGTGTTATCACAGAACAGTGGAACACTATCTAGATCAACCCCATAGTCCTTAAGTGTTTGAACAATCCAAAGAATTTGTGAACAAGCACTAGCAGCAGCTACATACTCAGATTCAGCTGTGGATTGTGCAACTGAACTTTGTTTTCTAGAGGACCAAGCAACAAGAGAATTACCAAGAAAATGACAAGCACCGGAAGTACTTTTCCTATCAATCCTACAACCCCCAAAATCAGCATCCGAAAAAGCTTTCAAAGAAATGATTGAGGAAGAAGGAAGAAAAATGCCAAATTCTTGAGTTCCATGTAAGTACCTGAGAATCCTTTTGACGGCTTGACGATGTGAAACACGTGGGGAAGCTTGAAACCGTGCACAAAGACATACGCTGAATTGTATGTCCGGTCTTGATGCTGTAAGGTACAAAAGTGATCCGATCATACTTCTATATTCTTTTTGATCCACGGATTCACCATCTTCATCAAGTTCAAGTGTTGTCGCTGTTCCCATTGGTGTCCGAAGAGGCTTGCTTTTGTCCATGTTGAAGCGCCTTAGGAGATCTTTGGTATACTTTGTTTGATGCACAAAGGTACCCTCCTTGGTTTGCTTGATTTGCAGCCCCAAAAAGTAAGTGAGTTCACCCATCATACTCATTTCAAATTCGGAACTCATCATTGCTGAAAACTTGGACACAAGATCATGAGAAGCACAACCAAAGATGATATCATCCACATACACTTGAACGAATAATGAGTCATTGCCATGTTTAAGCACAAAAAGAGTTTTATCAACCTTTCCCATTGTAAACCCCTTTTCAAGTAAGAATGTTTTTAACCTATCATACCATGCTCTAGGGGCTTGTTTGAGACCGTATAA
The DNA here is from genome assembly GCA_036927565.1 of Tuctoria greenei. Taxonomy (NCBI): domain Eukaryota; kingdom Viridiplantae; phylum Streptophyta; class Magnoliopsida; order Poales; family Poaceae; genus Tuctoria; species Tuctoria greenei. Next base: position 138,265,916 of record JAYESD010000007.1, read on the forward strand.
GGCTTTGGACAGTTTGTAAACATGATTAGGAAAATATGGATTTTCAAAACCTGGTGGTTGTTTGACATAAACCTCCTCATCTATGTAGCCATTAAGAAAAGCACTTTTAACATCCATTTGATATAGCTTAAAACCTTTAGATGTTGCGAAAGCTAACAAAATTCTTATGGCTTCTAATCTAGCGACAGGAGCAAAAGTTTCATCAAAATCTAGACCTTCAACTTGAGTGAAACCTTGAGCAACCAACCTAGCCTTATTCCTAATCACAACCCCATCCTCACTTTGTTTATTTTTATATACCCATTTAGTTCCAATTAAAGTGTGGCCTTGAGGTGGAGGTACAAGTTTCCAAACATTATTTCTTTCAAAATTTTCTAACTCTTCTTGCATGGCAATAATCCAGGATTCATTAGTGAGTGCGTGTGATATATCTTTGGGTTCAAAAGAAGCAACAAAAGCAGAATGAGCATGAGAGTTTGGATCGCAAAACCTGGACCGTGTGACTCGTTCATGCAAGCTTCCAATCATCTGTTGTGGGGGATGATCTTTGTAAAAACGTAGGGGAACAGATGTCTCACAAGCTTCTTTTTCATTAGGTTCATTGTAGATTGATGAGCTTGTGATTTGTGGACGATCAGGACCAGCAGAGGTGACAGCCGGAGCTTGTTCAATGTCCGGAGCTGGACACGTGTCAACTTCGGAACTACCAGGCAGTATCACCGGCTCTTCTTCATCTTCGAAAATACCCTCCCCCTGAGGATATGAATCTGGTCCTGCAACACCGGAGCTAGTACCTGGGCTAGCTTCATCAAAAGACACTTCACAAGTCTCCACAATTTTGTTAGTGTCAAGTAAAAGCACACGGTAGCCTCTAGTATGAGATGGATAACCAAGAAACATGCCATCATTGGATCTAGGCTCAAATTTATCAAAATTACCATGTTTCTTAACAAAGCATTTGCAACCAAAGACCCGAAAGTATGTAACACTAGGCCTATGTCCAAACCGGAGCTCATATGGTGTTTTACCTAGCTTAGCACGCAAGAAAACACGATTTGAGACATAACAAGCGGTTGCTAATGCATCAGCCCAAAATTTCCTAGGGGTTTGATATTCATCAAGCATGGTCCTAGCCATCTCAACTAAGGTTCTGTTCTTTCTTTCTACAACACCGTTTTGTTGAGGTACATAAGGTGAAGAAAATTGATGATATATTCTATTTTCAGCACAAAAGTGATCAAAGAATTGATTTTTAAATTCAGTTCCATTATCACTTCTAATTGCTTTTAATGATCCTGGGTGATCAATTGATAATCTAAGAAATAAAGTTCTAAAGTGACTAAAGACTTCATTCTTAGACGCCATAAAATACACCCAAGAATATCTAGAATAATCATCAACAATAACAAGAGCATACCATTTACCTCCGAAGGATTGAACACGTGAAGGTCCTACGGTGTCAAGATGCAAAAGTTGACATGGTTCAGTTGTCATGATCATTGTGAGAGGAGTATGTGAACCTGCAACCATCTTAGCATGTCTACAAGAAGAGCACACAATTTCTTTGTCCCCTTTAAGCTTAGGCAGCCCACGTATGCGATCAAGAGCACTAAAACGCGTTAGGTGATCAAAGCCTACGTGACCAAGTCTACGATGCCAAAAATATAAGTCCTTTGAATCATTAGCAACTAGACACCTATGCTTAGAAGAAGACATATCAAAATCAGCTTTAAAAACTCTTCCAAACCGAGACATGTTAAAAATAAGCTCACTATTTGAATTTACAACTTTGCAGCAGCTTTTATTGAAAGTAATTTCTAGATTTTCATCTAGCAATTGTGAAATAGAAAGCAAGTTATATTTCAAATTTTTGACAAGTGCCACATCCTTCAAAGTGTAGTGATCATTTACTCTAACCGAACCCTTAGCAATTATAGGAGTTGAAGAATTATCGGCAAAAGTAACATTCTCTACACGTGACACAAAGGTGAGGGAGGAGAACCAATCTTTGTTACCGGTCATGTGGCGTGAGCAACCTGAATCCACAATCCAAATATTCTCCTTCCTCAAGCGTGTAACCTACATAGAAGCACAATACGTCGATGACTCAATACTGGGGTTAGTCAAAAGGCATTTAGGAATCCAGTACTGAGTCACGCGACGTGCACCAAGAAAAACACGCGAATGCTGAGATAAAACAGCAGGTTTACGAGTCAAAGATTGAGGTTTTCTTTTCTTAACAGTTGATTTAGAAGTTGTTACTTGTTTAGAGTGAAAACCGGTAGCTCCGGAGGTAAAAGCAGAAGGTCCGGAGGCAAAAACTGAGGCTCCGGAGGGAACAACAGAAGATCCGGTAGCTCTCGGAGCTATCGGAACTATCGGAGCTTCTTTTGCGGATTTCTTACCAGAAGGTCCGGAAGCTACCTTTTCAAATTTCTGACTCACTAAAGCAGGTTGTGTTTTTCTAATTGCATGAAAGTTATAAGATCTAGCAATTTTTCTTTCCTTTTTCTGTTGTTTAGCTAGTCTATAACAAAAATCTATGACATGACCATCTCTACCACAGAAGGTACATTGAAATTTAACTTTGTGTTCATGTCTAGATGAGCAAGCAATATTTTTATTTGAAACGGAATGAGGCATCACTCCTGCAGATTTGAAAAGCACTCTATTTTGTTTAGGAACTGTTTGAATCAAACCAATTCCTAATGACTTTACAATTTTAGGTGGATGTGCCTTAGCATGAGCATGAGAATCAAAACCTAAACCAGTTTTATCTTTGCAAGACTTGGAAGAATTCAGCAACAAGTTTAGATTCTTATTCCCATTATAAAACCGACTTAGTGTCCTTTTCATGTCATTAAGTTTCTTAGACAAGTCTAGGCAGTTTGCACATGAAGTTATTCCTTTTAGTTTGCAGTTGGAACAATTTTTAACTTCATGAGATCGTAAAGCATTGTTCAATATAGAAATTTCATTTATAGCATCTTGTAGTTTCTTATCAAGATCATCACAAGTAGAACAATGCAAGTCAATTGTAGAACAGCTAGCATCTTTCAAGTTTTTATCATTAAGTGCAGCAAGCTCTTTGTTCTTTTTAATTTCTTCATCAAGTTTATCTAGAGTGGAGGAGTGTGCACTTCTTAATGTGGACAATTGTTCATAGATTAAGTCACATGAGGGACATGCATCATCACTAGGAATCAAAGTTTTTAAACGGTTAATTTCAGATTCTAGTGATTCAATTTTAGCAGCACTATCCCTAAGCTTTTTGTCCTTTTTCTTGACAATAATAGTTGCACGAGAAATAACATCACACATTTCATTGCAGGTAGAACATACCTCATCGTCTTCACTGCTGTGTTCTGCATCCTCCTGACTTGATCTTGATCTTGCTTTGCCCGTCATGAAGCAAATGTTGGCCAGGTCATCATTCTCTTCATCACTTTCAAAATCAATGTCACTTGAACTGAGCTCTTGAAGCGCGGTGATGAAGCTGTTGATCATCTTGCGTCCTATGGTACCCTTCTTCTTCTTGTTGGAATTTCCAGAGGAGGTCCGGACCTTGCTTTGTTTTTCTTCCCGGGTGGTCGGACCTGAAAGGTTAGGGCATTCTGTACGAAAGTGTCCTATTTTACCACATTCAAAACAGCGTTGAGGTCCGGAGCTTCCTCTCCTTCTAGTTCTCACATTTTGCAATGCCTTTGAGAATCTAGTAGAGATGAGTGCCAACTCCTCTTCTGGAAATTCTTCGATCTGTTCCAGGGTTAGTGAGGACAACAAAGCAAGAGTATTGCAGGATGATGATTGGCCGGAGCTAGACATATCACGTTGTGAGACAAATGCAATAGACTTGTTTGGGTTCTTACGTGCTAGGATGTCAATTTCATGAGTTTTTAGTTTAGAATAAAGTACATCTAATGTAAGAGAACTCATGACAGTTGATTCACGAATAGATGTTACTTTCATCTCCCAAATTATCATGTCTAATGCACTAAGAAGTTGTTTAGCATTCTCAGCATCAGAAAAATTTACATTGACACTACGTAAGTTGCTGAGAATTTTATTGAAACGAGCAAAGAGGTCATCGATCGACTCACCTGGTTGCATCTCAAAACGCATATATTCTTTCTTGAACATATCTTGTTTTACCTCCTTGATTGTTTTGGAGCCTTCATGATAATCACAGAGAGCTCTCCAAACGTCGTATGCTGATCGGAGGTGCGCGACACGATCAAAGTCGCTTTGAGTGAGTCCTTGGATGATCAAGTTTCAGGCTTTGTTGTTGTTGTCGACGTCCCGGAGGTTCGTGGCCATGACTTGATCATTGGGTGGCACTTCATAAGGCTTATACACCTTCTCCCATATTGCAAAGCCTTGTGCCTGGATAAACGCCTCCATGCGTGCCTTCCAAACCTGAAAATCAATACCAGCAAACACACAAGGTTTGACGGAGTACTTCTCCATGATGATTAGTCAAAAACACGTGCAAATCACAAAGATTAGAGCACCGTGGCTCTGATACCAATTGTAGGATCGAAGAGCACGTGAAAAGCTACCAGAGGGGGGGGGGGTGAATGGTAGATTTAAAAATCTTACGCAGCGGAAACAATAAAACCCTAATCCCTTCGGTAGAAAAACGATCTGTTAAAGAAATCGTGTATAAGACTAATCTAAACGTGTTTCACCGTGATAAAAGTGATATATATCCGAGAGAATCAAGTCACGAAGACAACACAAAAAGAATTACTCAAATCCATCGAGAAGAACTCAAGTTATGATCAAAAGATCAAACACTGGTCAATCTGACCTACCCGAGAAAAACAGTTTCTGGAGTGCTGCAAAGAAACTCGTGTAGCTCAGAAACTACAAATCCAATGACCGTGAAATTTTGACAGATGATAGACAATCAAGTTGTGAATACAACCCAAACAGAATCACGTCAATTGGATCAGAAAAACTTGAGTTATGATAAAACCACCGACGAAAGGTAGTGCTGTCCAGAAACTCGACGAGTAAAACTTGTCTGGAACAAGTCGGACGAACAAGGCACTAAAGTTCCTTCAAACTATGAATTTTATTCAATAGAACACAAGAGGAAAAGCCCCCCAAAGTCGTCTCCATCGAGCTTTGGCCTTCCCTTGCTTATATAATCAGCCCTTAGGCCATCCCAATCTCAACTAGGACTCCAATCCTAATCCGATCACAATCGGAACTTTCCATAACTGCTTAGGACTCTTCTATACGCAGATAGAAGCAATCTTAAGACTTCCAAACACCTTAGGAACATATCCCACATTCCTAAACAACTCAAATTCGTGACCCACACGAAATCCTAACATAACCAACTCGATACTTTCCATACCGAGCCATAACCGACTCCGCCGCAGCCAAAGTCTTCAACCGATACGATCCGATCCTTCCGATCAGATCTTCCTTCCATAATCCGTCTCTAGAAGCATATTGCCACGTCATGCACCTCATGCACACGTGCGAACACCTTCCTTCGACCTTCATATGCACTGTCCTTGATTCAATCATCCTGCGCGACCTCCTGACCCGCTCAACCACAGTTCCTCCCGAACTTGGTTGTTGGAACCTCATCTCCTCCCTGAGACTAGTCCAATGGATCCTGTCACCAGCCATGACTTGAACTCAAGCAACACCTGCACATGAATAAACAAACAATCCATACGAGCCCAAGTCCTCGACTTGACTCACGTTAGTTCCGAACACAACACCTTACGTGAGAACCTCACATAAGCATGTTGCAAAACCACAGTAGAAACGATATCAACCATATCATCCAAAATGCACCAAAAACATAGCAAATGAATACTAAGCAATCTTTCCAATCAAGTAAAACAAGTACGAGACATTGCAAATGCAAAACAGAAGTACTGCGGTCAAGTTCCGGACCTTGCCAGAGCAACCCGGAGCTTGAGCCGGAGCTAACAAGAGCTAGTAGAACCTAGCGCCGGAGCTTACCAAAACTAGTAGATCCTGGATCCGGAGCTTATCAAAACTAGTAGATCCTGGATCCGGAGCTTATCAAAACTAGTAGATCCTGGATCCGGAGCTTGCCAAAACTAGTCAGAACTAGTCAACCCTAAAACCGGAGCTAGACAAAGTACATCGGAGCTTAGCATGCCGGAGCTAACGAAAATATGTCGGAGCTATCAAATATATGTCGGAGCTATCAGATATATGCCGGAGCTATCAAATATATGCCGGAGCTAAAGATAAAGCTCACCGGAGCTAACCAAAGCTAGTCGGACCTTACCAAGAAGTCGGACCTAGCATCAAACGTAACCGGAGCTACCCAAAGCAAGCCGGACCTATCATCGGACCTTGCTGTAGCTCGGAGCTAGAGTCGGACCTTGATAAAAAGGTGTTTTGGTGATATTAAAAACTTTTATCATCAAAGCCAAGTGTATTCACTACAAGCCAATGTATTCAGCACACATAGGTCTTACACTCCTCAATAAAATCTTTGGCTTTGGGCATCGTCAATGAGAAGAAGGCACCTCCAGTAGGAGCATCAACATGGTCACGGGCGGAAGGGATCAGCCTATTATAGAAGTTTTGGATAATGAGCCAGACATCAATCCCATGGTGGGGACATGCAAGGATGTACTTCTAAAGCCCTTCCCAAGCATCGAGAATAGACTCCTTAGCGTCCTGCTAGAAGCTGGAAATTCTTCCATGTAGGGTATTAGTGTTTCCCAACAAGAAAAACTTGGTGAGGAATCCCGTAGAACACTTCTCCCAAGTGTCTACAGCACTTCGGTTCACGTAGAACCACTGTTTCGCTCTCCCAGATGAGAGAACAGAAACGGGCTAAGACAAACCACCAGGAGATACGTCCTTGATGTTAAAAGTGCTGCAGATCTCAAGGAACTGTTACAGGTGAGCACTTGCATCCTCGTTAGCCTTCCCACAAAATGGGTTTTCTTGCACCATAGTTATCAGGCTAGTCTTGATTTTGAAGTTCACATCTCTCATGTTAACAGTGCGCCCAACAAGCACATTGTTATCAAAGAGAGCCAAAAACTTACAAAGTGTCTTCAAGGCAATTAACGTTTCGGTTGTTGGTGCAGTTGTGTTGGCTTGCTTTGCTGCATGAAGCTTCTGAGGAGTAATGACACAAGGTCGATCTCTCAGAAAGGATTTGTGATCTTAAATGAAGTTTTTCGACAAGCGGAAATAAGACATACACTATCCTGTTTCCACATATCATGTGAAAACAAGAAGGGTTATGCAACTAAAACCTACGAGGGGTCCTATCCTTGTTCACTCAATCATGCAATACTTCGGCTGCCATCCCCGATAACAATGCCAGAAATGCTTGTTGATAGTTCTTAAGTATCACAGGTGAAAGTTCGCAAGTGCACAGAAACTATCGATGTAGCATTTCCCCTTAAAAGATACTCCAAGGGTGTCATTTATATTATCCCAAAGGAAGGCTAGCTGGAAGCAAAGCAATCATCAAATGGAGAGGTTGGTTGGTCTAGTTAGGGTTCTAGCAAGGATGGTTAAATCATGGATTGGAGGTAGCGTGACACACACAAGAGCATTCTATCCTAAAGGGGGGTAAATGAGGTAAAGAGGGACTAGGCTAAGAATAAGGTAGATACTCCTACTATGCTTCTAATATACATATACATAGCCTAGGTTAGTTACTAATGATCATATCAATTATGAATTCTCATGCTAAGTTGATCAACACATCGGGCACGGGTTTACCCCTAGCAACACTAGGACAACTCCCGCCAAGAGCTGGTGGCATAGCCGAACAAGGATGATTACAAAGGACATATAAGGCTATCACCACCTACTGCCTACCTCTTTAATCCATGGGTTTACGAGACATTCAATGCTACTAATCTGTCCTAGCACCATGCTAGCATATTAAGTAATTACCATAAGAACCTAGGCACAAGCCATCCTAAGGAAATGAACTAAATCATCGTTGAACCAATGTTAATAAATAGCAAAGTGATTCATATTATCATAATCATATCATAGCTAATTAGACTATAGTGGGGGTTTGTAGTGTTTATGATGATATCATGAGAATGGTATGGCATAATCATAAATATCACTCCTACCACATATATGGAACCCACAACGAAACAAGAAACGCTTCATCCAAGTATATGAACAATAAAATACTAAAGATAACCTCTTTATTAAGAGCAAAGTCACAAATACATATATGAATATGAGAGCCATACCTTTCCCAATTAGGATTGGAAAGAGACTCATTCCACTTCTCTCCAACTTGTGGTATGAACTAGAGGCTCTCCTCTCTACATCCTAAACTCTTATAAACCTATGGAGAGTAGTTGATACAATAGAATAAATACTCAAGTGGTGTGTGTGTGAAATGAGGGTAGGGGTCCAATTTATAGGTGAATAAGGGTCGGTTCCTGCCATCAAAAGCGCACGAATCAGTCACCACTGACTTTTTTAAGCCGCGAGGAGCCAACACAGGGAAGCTGATCGAGTTTGGCACCAGGAAGGGGTCAACTGAACCACCAAGTCGGTCGACCTGGTCTTGGCTCCAAACGGCATGTGCTTTCTCCTGGTGGCTTCCAGGTGCGTCCCAATGACTGATATAGGGTGTGCACCATTGCATGGCCTCGGATACTTCTGTTTGTGGGCCTTTTGATCCATGTGGTGCCACGTGTCAATGCTTGATTGGTTGGGATGATATTTTATAGGATTGCTCCCCCTCTTTTATCTCATTTTGTGCAATAATTCATTGCATGCACTATTTCTCCAAGGACAAGTGGAAATAGGTTATATAGAAACGTGATGTGTGCAAGAAATGACAATTGCTTCACATAATTGAGTTATATTGATAGGTGAAACTGGTATATAACAGTCGTCAACAGAGCTGGCTGCTTTGCTGTTGCCCACCATCACCATTTTAGAAATGTCGACAGCGGGCCCTCTGGGAGGTGTGGGAGCTGGCTGCTCCAGCGTCACTCACCATCATCGTGTAGAAACATCGATGGCGGGCCCCCTAGGAGCTGCTGGAGCTGGCTGCTCCGGCGTCGCTCACCACCATCGTTTATAAACATCAACAACGGATCCCTGGCATACAGGAAACCAAGAGAATCCTCATTTGAAACAAGAGAAGAATTGGAGAGTGTACTCACTGATCGGTTCTTGTTGCCATCTGCAACGTGTAGAGACATTGATGGCGGGCCCCTTGGGAGGTGCCGAAGATGGCTGCTCTGACGTTATTCACCATCAACGTGTTAGAAACGTCGATGGTGGGCCCCTGAAAGGTGTCAGAGCTGGCTGGTCCATTGTCGCTCACCACCATCGTATAGAAACATCGATGATGGGGCCCTAGCATAAAGGAAACCAAGAGAATCCTCATTTGCAACAAGAGCAGAATGGGAGACTGTACTCAGGAATCGGTTCTTGTTGCAATCATCAACGTGTAGAGGCATCGATGGCTAGCCCCTTGGGAGGTGCCAGAGCTGGCTGCTCCGACGTCGCTCAACATCAACGTGTTAGAAACATCAACGGCGGGCCCATTGGGTGGAGATGTACGCTCCGGCGTTGCCTACTAACTGCGCTGCTATTGATAGTGCTTGAACCAACCTGCCTTGTATGTCCTGTACACACGACAAAGGAGGGATAACTTTGCTCACCGGTTACCTCTATATTAAGTTTAGTTTTGTTACGCCTTACAATCCTTGGTTTGTACACAAGTCTTGGGTAATTCGATGTGTTAGCGCCCGGGATCCGACTCCTGCCTTACCTAGGGTGTCAGCCTTTTGACCCCTAGTACTTAGCGGTAGCACTGGGAGGCAGAGTGTCTATGCTTAGGGTACAATACCAAACAAAGCAGACTACACACCATAGACCTCCAGCTCGGCGTAGGCCTTTTGTCAAAGTGTGCAATACGACACTTACCTCAGACCTGCTGAAAAGCAGCCCGCAGAGGTTCTTTTGTGGTTAGGGGACACAAGATCAAAATCAAGATGGTGATCTCAGAGATTTACGTGGTTCGGGCCGCCTGAGCGTAACACCCTACTCCATGGGGTTTGTGTGTTTGTATTGAGCGAGTTAGTTCGCTAACTCCTACTATTCGTGCGGTGCGGCCCTTTTATAGTTCTAAGGGCTGACTGTTACAAAGCTGGCCTGGCCTGCCATGTGGCCCTGGCATGCTTAATGACCTAATATACTGTCTAAATAGTATTAAGTACAGTTAATAGCGAGGTAACGTGCCTTCATGGCAGCGTTACCCCGATTAACAATGAGCTGATCGTGTGTCATTAATACGACATTAATGACACATTATCAGACCTTGTAACTGCCGCTTTTAACCATCCTTGAATGTCAGTAATGGTCTTGATCAGCTTGTATTCCTGTTAGCGACGAAGGTCCGGAGGTTCCGCACGTCGTAGATCCGGAGCTTTCCCTTGCGGGAGGATAGGTCCGGGACAACTATACACTTGTCAGTACCGGAGCTCCTCTCTGACGGGGGTTAGTTCCGGGGCTGTTGTACACGTGCAATCGCTGGAGTTTCCCTCGGTTGGGAGTTTTGTTACAGGCATATTTTACACGTGTTAACCCGTGAGGCAGCCATATGAGAGGAGCAGGTCCGGTGCAACGTCACATGTGGGACCTGCGTGGGCCTTCATCTTCGATGGGTAGAACTTTCTTGCGCTTGTTGTGGTATCGTGGGGTACCCGGTACGTAAGGTAACGACAGTGGCCCTCGGGCTCACCTCTATGAGAAACCCCTTGGGTTAAGTTGTTCTGCCAGAGGTGGGGCCATTCTAGATTCCTGCGCTTTGATTTTCAAAAAATCCTCTGACGCGCCAATAGAGTAGCGGTTTGGGGGCGAACCATCGATGCGTGGCTTGTCATGAATACGGCAGATGAGATCTTTGATTGCGGATCTCACGCAATTGAAGGTCGCTGGTTCCCAATATGAAAACTGTATCTTTTCCGCGCACCCTATCAGAGCGCCGACTTTGGGTTTCCCGCCGCTCATCATGGCAACGGTTGTCCTTGGGTAAAGACCTCGATCTCTTCGTTGGGGTGGCCCCAGGTCCACACGTCATTGACAGGGTGGATTTTTGAAAATCGCTCTTGATCTCATTGCAGTTTCCATCCAAGCGTCGCAGAGGCTTACTTATGAAGGAAAGTGCGCTCGGGTGGAAGACTCTTTACGCCTTTGATCATCTTTGCGCTCAGAGCCTTCCAACCTATGCCTAACTTTCCATCCTTTGTTCCACTTTACCGCGATGGAGTTGGGTCTCCGCAAGAGCCGCCTCACGAGCGATGATGATCTGAAGAAGGTCCGGACATACATGGGGTGGTCCAGTGACTCCTTCAACCACCTGGTCCACGCCGGCAGGCTCCCGTTCAAGAAGAAGTGTGGCGGCGACATGGTGTACTTCTCTGCGTACGCCATGGTGGGGCTGATCCCACCTTTCTCAACTTTCCTCTTGATGCTGTTAGACTTCTATGGTATGCAATTGTACCACATTGGCCCACATTCTATTCTTCTTGTGTCAACATTTGCCCACTTCTGTGAGATGTGGGTGGGTATTCCCCCCTGCGTCAAGCTTTTCTGTACCTTCTTCACCATCCACACCACCGGCAAGAGTTCTGAGTATCGTGGCTTCTACTATTTTGTGAAGCACAAGAAATGCCCCTACAAATACTTGAGGTCGTTTCCTTCCGGCAAGTGGGACGACTGGAAGAAGGATTAAATTATCATCACGACAGAGGAGCACGAGAAGTTGGAGCTGCCCGAAGGTCTTCCCAACGTTGACACTGATACATGGAGTGTGGTTCCGGTGCTATCAGAAGCCTTCAACCATGCTTTGACCAGGATCCGCGAATGTGTGGAGGGAGGGGTGACCCCCCAGATGGTCTTCTGTAACTTCCTAGTCAACAGGTGGGCTCCGCTGAAGAAGAGGGAGAAGCTCGCTTGGGCCCTCAATTGCGTGATGGATGATGACTGGATTGAAACCGGTCTGAGGTCCAATTTGGACGGCGCAGCTTTGGAGCTTCATCTCAAGAAATTCCAACATGGCATTGACGTCGAGGGCGACGACTTAACTCCGTCGGCGGTTTTCCTCCCTCTGAACATGGAGGCAGAGTTCACCAGGGAGCTTTGAAGGAGCATGCCGGTGCTTGACGACCTCGCTGAGGTAGAGAGGCGTCCGACCACCAGATTGGTGATCCCTGGAGCTTCCGAGGGTGGTCCTGCTTCCACCCTGAGCCAAAGAGCTGAAGTCATAGGCAAGAGCAAAGAGTTGGCTGAGCCCTCCAACCAAAAGAGGAAGATGAAGCACTCTGACGGGAGGTCTGTCAGACCTGCTCCTTCCACAACAGCTCCTTATCCCCGGCGGGGGAGGTCTTCTGCAACAACCCCAGCTTCGGCGCAAGCGCCTTGGATAGGCGTAAGCTCCGGGCAGGAGACCCTGGCCTCAAAGACGGCTAAAAGTCCCAGACCCAGAAGTTCCTCCCATCGAAGTGAAGCTCCGGCCGAAAGAACTCCGGCGGCTGCGAGTATTCCTCAGCCAAGGTCCGAAGCAGTTGTCTCACCTGATTTGGTGGGCTCTAGCTCCGGACCTCAAAAGAAGAGGTTCGGAGGCGACTGGGGTGGTAGCAACCCGAGATAAGCATTGATTGCTTACTCTAAAATGCTAGTCTTGTTTTCGATGTGTTCTTAATTTTCTTTTCCTTCTGCTTCCAGGGTGTCGAAGAAAGGATTCGGAGCTTCAGCGCTTATTGCAACGGCTGAGGTTGCGCTTGTTGAAGCTCCGGCTTCGACTGCTGAGCTTCCTTGCCATGCGGAGGCGGCAGCTGCGGCAGCTCCGGCGCCAGCTGTCGTGAGCTTGGATTCAGAATCCTCACCCAAAGCTCCTGCGATAGCGCCGCACCACCGGAGGGAAGTTGAAGATGTGCCCTTATTGGTAGAGGAGGAAGCTCCATCATCAATGATGCTAGATGTTTTGGCTTCTGAGCCGGAGGTTGCCGAAGCCCTGGCTGTTGAGCCAGAGGTAGATGAAGCCCCGACTGTTGAGCCGGAGGTCACCCAGGCTCCGGCCCTTGTGCCGGAAACAGTTGAAGACCCGACAGCTGAGCTGGAGGTGGTCAGAGATCCGGCGGCTGTGCCGGAGCTGGGAGGTCTGGCGGCCATGCCAGAGGTGGTCTCCGTACTGGAACCTGAACCAGTGGCGGTCGAAGCCCCGGTTGAAGCTCCAGCTACGACTACTCCAGAAGTGACGGTCCCGGAGGTACTAGGGCCAGAGCCAGAGCCAGAGCAGCCCGAATAGGGGGCGACTGGTCCCTCGACTTTGGAGGCATTGGCTGAGAGCCTGGAGACAGCGCCTTCAACTGCTCTGGAGGTGGAAGTTCCCCTTGTGGGTTCTTCTGCTGCCGCTGAAGGGCTTCAGGAGAGCAGCCCTAGCACTGCAGGGGCACAGTTGACCACTATTGTACAGTGGAACCCAATTTTTGTGTCGGAGAACCCGCTCGATCCTGCGGAAATGATCCCAGCAGGCCCGGAACCTATCCCTCTGGCATTGTCCATAGACAATGCTTGTTCAAGCCTTCGTCAAGTCCAGCTAGCCTTTGACTATGAGAGCAAGGCTTTGGAAGAGGAGTGCTACACCTTATGGCGTTGGCGCAACAGACTCCATTTTGAGACCAAGCTTGCTCAGACAAGGCTGGCTGACCAGAAGGAGTGGATACAAGGAGAGAAGGTCCGGTTAGAGTACTGGGACGATTTAATGGAGGAGAAGTAGGCTGCTATCCTGGTGCTCGATGCTAATTCTAGGGAGATCCTGGAGCAAGCCAAGGAGAGACGCGACGCTGCTGAGAAGCGTTTTGAGAAACTCAATGAGTTAAATGAAACTCTCCTGAAGCGTCGGGCGGACCTGGAAGTGAGGGAAAAGAAGCTCCTGGAGCAACAGGAGGATCTTGTGAAGAGGGAGGAGGAGGTCACCCAGAAGTTGACTCTGGGTGAACAAAATTTAGCAGATCGCAGCAAAAAGCTGGATCTATGGGAGGAGGTAGAGAGGAAGAAGAACTGGAAGGTGGGGCAAGAGCTCTCGAAAAGAGAGTCTGAAATTGCCGCTAAGGAGAAGAAAATAAAGGGCAAGGAAAAAGACCTGGCGGAGAGGCAGAACCGCATTCACCTCTGGGAGATGGAGCTGGCTGACCAGGAGAAGCAAGTTGCTGAGGTCAAGCAGCAACATGCCAAGCTGGCTGAGCGACTTGCTCGGTGCTCGAAGGTCCTGTTGCTGAAGAGGAAGATGCCACCAAAGACAGCGTCCATGAGGTTGCCCAAAAAGTAGCTTCGTTCTTCCGCAGGTCTTAGGTCATCCAATAGCTTGTACTTTTCTCCTTTTGTCCCTTGTAATCTCAATTTTGTAATCCAGTTCTTCTGATAAATGAAATCCTCCTTTTTGCCTTGAATTTCACTTTGTCTTCAATATACTATGTCGTGTCTTGTTGGCCCCCTGGTACATGTGTACAGTTTAGCTGTGTACATGTACCAAAGGTTATGACAGTATGTTGAAGTCTTCAATTGTGGAGCATAGAAGACAGGCCCCCTTAAATGGTCGGAGCTTGGTAGCTCCGATGCCAACATATTGGATGTTGACGACAGACCTATCTTGGGAAATGTCGGAGCTTAGTAGTTCCGACTTCATCCACCATCGCTTTAAATTTTTGCTTTTCCTGCACATTAAAGGCAAGAAAGAAAGTACAATTCGTCCTCTTTTCTATAAATGGGTTGTGGCTTATTGTTCTTATTTGAACATTAGATCCGAAGAAATTCAACATGATAACAAGCATTTTGATAGAATCTTCCTAGATCCACTTGCCTTTTTAGTACTCACCCTATAGAGGCCTGCCAGGGTGTAGGTAGAGTGGCGTACTTAGGGTGCAGGACCAGGCTAAGTCGATAGCACACTCCGGACCTATGTTGGCTTGGCGTTCAGGCAAGTAGACTATGTGGCGGTGTTTAGATCCAAAAATACGATCAATGAGGCTTGTAATGTATGTAAATTAATTGGAACAAAACCCAAAAAGATTTGCACTACTTCATTATAGACAAGTGGGATAAAAACAATTCGATATATTGAGCCTTGTACAAAAGTAAATGCACGTGGAGTCTGTTTTCACACAACAATGCCTTTCATTATATGTCCGGATTACATGGGAGACAAGGACACACTTAGGGTGCTGGACCAAGCTAAATGTGCTATACATCTTGTGCTAACCCAGAGCAAGTAGTTACACTTTTTAGTGTTGTGACTATGTCAAGTGTTACTTGAACTTCCCGGACCCTCTTGGAGGGGTCCGGATGTTCCCCCGGAGGACTTGCTCGACTCTGTATAATGACTCTACAACATGCATTGTGTGCAATTACAGACTCACCTCTGTGATTCTAAGCATAAAACTCATGGAGGTGCTCGATGTTCCAAGGATTAGGAAGTGGGGTTCCATCCTCTATTGCCAAACGAACGCACCCTGGTCGTGATACTTTGATTACTCGGAAGGGACCCTCCCAACTGGGGGAAAGTTTGTTCATCTCTTCGCGAGTTAGTATCTCTCGAAGCACCAGGTTGCCTTCTTCAAGCTGACGGTCACGCACATGCCCTTGATGGTAGCGCCGGAGCACTTGGCGATAACTTGCATTCCGAACAGCTGCTCGGCACCTTCCATCGTCGATGAGGTCAAGGTCTTCACGCCGGAGCTGGTCCTGCGTGGCTTCATCGAAGGTCCAGACCCGGAGGGACCCCAAGGTAATCTTCGGAGGAAGGACTGCTTCAGCTCCGTACACCAAGAAGAATGGGGTCTCCCGAGTTGACCGATTAGGTGTTGTCCTATTGGCCCACAATGTGGGCAAAAGCTCTTCAATCCAGTTAGCTCCGTGCTTTTTCAAGCGCTCATATGTGCGTGTCTTGAGTCCTTTCAAGATTTCTGCATTTGCTCTCTCAGCTTGGCCATTGCTTGCTGGATGAGCTACTGATGCGTAGCTGAGTTGGATGCCGAGGTCTTCGCAATATTCTTGGAATGCAACACTTGTGAATTGAGTTCCGTTGTCAGTTATTACTTTGTTCGGAACTCCAAATCTGCATATAATGGACTTCAAGAACTTGATTGCTAATTGTTTGTTGATTGTTACTACTGGAGTTGCTTCCGGCCACTTAGTGAACTTGTTGATGGTGACATATAGGAATCTGTAACCTCCGACGAGATTTGGGAAAGGTCCCAAGATATTCATGCCCCACACAGCGAATGGCCATGTAGGAGGTATCATCTGTAGTGATTGAGCCGGTGTGTGTATCTGTTTTGCATGGAACTGACATGCTTCACATTTCTTCACTAGCTCAACTGCATCTTGGAGTGCTGTTGGCCAGTAAAAACCATGCCGGAAGGCTTTACCAACCAACGTGCGAGAAGATGTGTGGTTTCCGCACTCGCCTCCATGGACTTCTACGAGGAGATCGCGGCCTTCTTCCCTTGCAATGCACCGCATTAGGATGCTGTTGGCACCATGTCGGTAGAGATCCCCTTCTACCAACGTGTATCTTTTAGCCAATCTGACAATCTGGTCACTGGATACACTGTCTTCAGGAAGGATGTTGTCTTTCAAGTAGCTCCGAATCTATGAGATTCATGCATTGGAGCTCACCTGAGCTTCTAAGTCTTGCGTGTTGGGTTGCTCGGAGCTTCCAACAGCACCTACGACCCTTGGTGAACGCCATGGTAACAGGGCCACCAGGACCGCCAGCTTCAAGGTGCTGGTCTCGCCCCCCTCGCTCAGTTCGGCAGGCTGAGCTGTTGGTTTTGATAACCTGTCGACGAAAATTCCATCAGAGGCCGAAGCTCCGGTTGAGGCTTTCGTCGAGAGTTCATCGGCTTCAAAGTTATGAAGGCGCTGAACATGATGGAGATCCAGGACTTTGAAGTCCTTCTGAAGCCTCTAGACTTCAAGAAGATAAGCAGCTAATTGAGAATTGTTACATAAGCATTCACCTTTCACTTGCTTGATAATGAGCTGTGAATCTCCCTTCACTAATAGCTCTTTCACACCATAAGATAGTGCCACCTTGAGTCCATAGATGAGGGCTTCATACTCCTCCATATGTTGGTTGCCTTTAAATCAAGGTGTACCATATACTTGACCTTCTCTCCGGTCGGAGCTAGGAGAAGGACTCTAGCTCCGTCCCCTGATTCTGCACGGAGCCGTCGAAGTAGAGGATCCAGCGAGGCTTAGTGAATACCGGAGCTTTGAGCTATGGTTTCTGCTCACTGTGGCCCCCAGGGTTTGATGAAGAGGGAGTCCACTCCGCCACAAAGTCAGCCAAGTCTTGACTTTTAATTGCTTGTCTTGACACGAATTCTAGATCAAATTCTACCAGCTCTGTTGCCCACTTTGCAATATTGCCAGTAGAATTAGGGTTATGCAAAATTCCATGTAGTGGAAAAGAAGTTACTAGTGATATTTTGTGGGCTTGGAAGTAATGACGAAGCTTTATTGAGGCAATGAGAACTGCATAAAGTAGTTTATGCACCTCAAGGTATCTTGTCTTGGCATTGTGGAGTACTTCACTAATGATGTACACTGGGCGCTGTACTATCCGGACCCTCCTAGAGGGTGCCGAAGCTTCCTCTTCGTCATCCTGGACCCTTCCGGAGGGTTCCGGGACTTCTTGTTTAGTGACATTTTCTCCTTCTTTTGAAGGAGGTTGATTCTCTACCGTCTCGCCTTGAGGATTCATGCCCGAGGGTTGGTACCCAGAATCATTTTCAGATAGTTCCGGACCCTTCTGGAGGGGTCTAGACTCCTAAATTGAGGATGGTTCTAGTCTTTGCGCGACCAGGACCATACTGACAACCTCTGTAGTTGTGGAAATGTAAAGCAGTAAAGGCTCACCAGGGTTTGGAGCTACCAGGATTGGTAGTGTGATGAGGAGCTGCTTCAGTTCTTGAAACGCCCTTTCTGCTTCTTCATACAAGTGAAAAGGTCTGGATTCCTCAAGAGTTTGAAGAAGGGTAGCACCGTTCTGCCAGTCTTGAAATAAACCGACTGAGTGCAGCTAGACATCCAGTCAATTTTTGGAAATCTTTAATGCGGGTTGGGGGCCACATTTCTTCTATAGCCTTGATCTTTGCCGGATTTGCTTCGATTCCTCGATGAGTCACCAAGAAACCCAAAAGCTTCCCGGAGCTAACACCGAAGACACACTTGTCTAGATTCAGTTTGGTGCGCGTGGTGCGCAGCTTGTCAAAGACGGCTTGTAAGTTGTCAAGGAGTGATTCCTTGTTTTTAATCTTCACGACGATGTCATCAACATACACCTCCACCAAGTCTCTAATTAGCTCCCCAAATGTTTTGTACATGGCTCGCACAAATGTTGAAGCAGCATTTTTGAGACCAAATGGCATGGCAGTATAACAATACAATCCATCTACTGTTATGAAGGCAATATGCTCTTCATCTTCCTTAGACATTTGGATTTGATGATATCCAGAATATGCATCTAAGAAACATAGTAATTCGCACCCGGAGGTGGAATCCACTATCTGATCTATTCTAGGTAGTGGAAATGGATCTTTCGGACATGCCTTATTTAAGGTGGTGTAGTCAATACACATCCGAAGCTTCCCACCGGCCTTGGGTACAACAACCGGATTTGCCAACCATTTTGGATGGAAGACTTCCCGGATGAATCCAGCTACGAGCAACTTCTTGATTTCCTATCGGATAAAGTTTTGTCGTCAATTGATTGCTTCTGGGGCTTCTGGTGTATAGGCCGGGCATCTGGGTAAATCTTCAGATTGTGCTCAATCACCTCCCTAGGGATCCCAGGCATTTGTGACGGTTGCCAGACAAACACATCGACATTAGCCCTGGAGGAAAGTGATGAGCGCGAGTTCCTATTTGTTGTTTAGACCACCCGATATACGGGCAGTCTGAGCAGCATCGGAACCAATTTGGACGACTTTGACAGGATTGTCGGGGTCGCCGCTTGGTTGCACACGAGGTGCGAAGGTGAAGCCTTTGAGGCAAATGCTTGGAGGATTCGTAGCTGGCTCTTTTCCAGATGCTTCCTCTTGTGTTGTGGTAAGCGCATAGAGTTCTTCCAGAGCCGTGACTCCTGCGGTACGATCTCCTCGGATCCGGAGAACGCCCGTTGGTGTTGGCATCTTCAACACCAAATAAGCATAATGGGCATCAGTCATAAATTTGTATAAAGGTGGCCTGCCCAAAATGGCGTTGAAAGGCAGACTGATCTGCGCAACGTCGAAGATCAACTTCTCGGTTATGTAGTTCTCACGGGTCCCAAAGGTCACCGGGACTGTAATAGAACCAAGAGGAGTGATGGTTCCCAGACCTACTCTGGAGAAAGGTAGGGATGGACGGAGGTCCGAAGGCCGAAGCTGAAGCTTAACGAAAGCTTCGAAGCTTATGAGGTTAAGCCCGGAACCCCCCATCCACTATCACATGGTGAATTTGGATATTGTTAATGGTGGGTGACACCATCAACGGGAGTTGACCAGCCCCGATCATGTTTTGGTGACAGTGCGAAGCATCGAAAATGATGGGTGTGTCCATCCATTTCCGATGCGGTTTTGCCTTAGCAACAAGAGCTACCATGGCCATGTCCCACCGCATTGTCTTGAGGATACGACGAGAAATGATGTCCCAAGAACCACCATAGATGGTGTTCAATGTTTTCCGACGTTCGTTGTCGGAGGCGTCGGAATCGTTGTTGACAGTGTTGTAGACGGCTTTCAAGACCTTTTAGGGTCCTGGAAACCAAGCTCTTCATCACCCGGAGCTTCTTCGACTTTTTGTTTCCCTTCCCTTTGACAAAAAGGTGCTTCTTCTCGGTGCTTGTTGTAGCACTCGACAAGGTTCTGAACCTCCCGGCTGTCTTCCAAGCTGTGTCGATTCATCTTGTGAATCAGACACCACTCTTTAGAGTTGTTGCCGTCCTCTGATGAAGGACGAGGCTTCTCGGGGTGTGACCCTCAGCTTCAAGGATCTGCAGCAGCAGCAGTCGGAGCGCCGGCCGGCGGCTTCTTTTTTTTGTTCGGATTCTTTTTCTTCTTGCAACTACCGGAGGTAGCAGCTTCAGTTTTGGAGGACTTCTGGTTGGCCTCCGTAGCTGGCTTGGAGTGCATTTCACAGCCCTCTGCAGCTCTAGCACATCTGTCAACTAGGCTGAAGAGTTCCGTGACACTGGTAACTTGTTTGATTGCCAGCTTCTCTAACATCTTCTTATCCCGAACTCCCTGTCTAAACGCAACAATAATAGAAGAGCTCGAGATAGAAGGAATGGTATTGCGTACCTGAGAGAATCGCTGGATGAAGGACTGTAGTGATTCCCCCGATGTTTGCTTCACAGCAAACAAGTCCAATTCAGTGCCGGGTCGGGTGTAGGAGCTCCCAAAATTGGTAGTGAATTGCTGGCATAGCTCTGCCCAACTATTGGTGGAGTCAGGTGGAAGACTCATGAACCAGGACCTTGCAGTCCCGGTTAAGGCCACTGGGAAGTAATTGGCCATTACAGCATCATCACCACCCGCTGCCAGTATGGCAATAGAGTAGATTTGAAGAAATTCGGTGGGGTTGACTGTCCCGTCAAATTTTTCCGGCAAGTGAGGCCGGAACTTCTGTGGCCACCTGACCATACGTAAGTGCATGGCCAGGGAAGAACAACCTCCTCCTACTCCCTGAGGAGCGGGGTTGTCTCGAGCCTCTCGCCTTTCGCGAGCATGCTCGATGTAGACCCGGTCCTCTTGTTGCCAGTAGCGGCGATCCGGTTCCGACCGCAGATCATGGGTCGGTATCCTGGTGATGGCATGGGTGCGTCGCGCCCCGAGGGGCAACAAGGTCACTTGCTAGGAGGTGGCACGCCTCCTTTGCTGAGAGGTTTGTGGACCAAGCCGACCGGACAAGGTCCGTCGCTGTGAAGGTGCCCTTCCCGAAAGAGGTGGACCCTGGTTACTAATGCCTGCAGCCACAACTGCGACTAGATGGTCGACATCAGCTCTCCACTGTTCCATAGCACCCTGGGGTGCACTTGGAGGTGGTGGATGTTGCAGAAGAGCTCGCGCAACAATCATCACGTGCTGAGGGTTGTTGTTTGCCGATGTGGTGATCGACGCAGATTCCCCATCTTGTTGATTGGCATTGTTTGGTGGAACAGATGGTGCTATAGTGCCTGCCGGAGCGTTGGCACCTGCTGGTTGCTGGACGTTGGAGGGATCACCTCCAACAGGTTGTTCAGCATGATTGTCATTGGATGATCCGGCAGTTGAATTCACCATCTTTTGATCCCGTGATCAAAGCCCCCCTACCTGGCGTGCCTAATGTCGAAGTGTGCATACGACACTTCCGCCGGACTTGCTGAAAAGCAGCCCGTGGAGGTTCTTTTGTGGTTAGGGGACACAAGATCAAAATTAAGATGGTGACCTCAGAGATTTACGTGGTTCGGGCCACCTTAGCGTAACACCCTACTCCACGGGGTTTGTGTCATTGTATTGAGCGAGTTAGTTCGCTAAGGTCTGGTTGCCCTCTCTCCTCTGTCCTGATATTCGTGCGGTGCGACCCTTTTATAGTTCTAAGGGCTGACCGTTACAAAGCTGGCATGGCCCGACATGTGGCCCTGACATGCTTAATGACCTAATGCACTGTCTAAGGAGTATTATGTACAATTAATAGCGAGGTAACTTGCTTTCATGGCAGCGTTACCCATTAACAATGAGTTGATCGTGTGTTATTAATACGACATTAATGACACATTATCAGACCTTGTAACTGCCGCTTTTAACCATCCTTGAATGTCAGTAATGGTCTTGATCAGCTTGTATTCCTGTTGGCGACGAAGGTCCAGAGGTTCCACACGTGGCAGATCCGGAGCTTTCCCCTACGGGAGGACAGGTCCGGGACTACTATACACTTGTCGGTACCGGAGCTCCTCTCTGACGGGGGCTAGTTCCGGGGCTGTTGTACACGTGCAATCGCCGGAGCTTCCCTCGGTTGTGAGTTTTGTTCTGGGCTTATTTTACACGTGTTAACCCGGGAGGCAACCATATGAGAGGAGCAGGTCCGGTGCAATGTGACATGTGGGACTTGCGTGGGCCTTCATCTTTGATGGGTAGAACTTTCTTGCGCTTGTTGCGGTATCGTGGGGTACCCGGTACGTAAGGTACCGACACCTTTCGTGGGAGAACATCTGGTGCCATAGGAACCCAAGTAAGGGGGTAGCCGTGAGATCCCGAAACACATTGCAGGTACCTCAAACAAGTACGGCTGCAGTAAGATTGCATTACTTTACAAGTGGCGAGATAGAGAAAAATGACTGAGGAAACAAAGACGATATGCGAAAACGAGCATAGTTTGATGATCATAAAATTAATGAGTAGTTGAATGAACATAAGAGAAAAACACAGGGCAAGATAGTGATTCTTTTAACTTGGTATTCACAGGAGGAGGCAGGATTTACAGGAAGGCAACGACCCGCTCAAGATGACAAGGGAGGCCGAGTGTACAGGCTTAGGGTACAAGACCAGGCTAAGCGGACAACACACTTTGGACTGGACCCCCCCCCCTCTGAGCTTGGTTTTTTGAGCGCTGCTCCTGGACTCCATGACACCTTTACACTGTCGTAACACAATGCTCGGTGTAAAACTTACGGAGGTACTCTATGTTCCAAGGGTCTGAGAGGGGCTCTCCTTCCTCTGTGGCCAGGCGGACGCACCCGGGGCGGGATAACTATGTCACCTAGAAGGGGGCCTCCCAGCTGGGTGTTGACATTTCTTACATCACAAATAAAAATCCGCAAGCGTACGGAAACTATAGTGTAGCATTTTACCCAAGAGAATTCTCAAGGGTATCGTATTTATCCCAAAGGAAGGCAAAGGAGTAAAGTAGACACTACTCTTATGATCAAGCTATGGGATACTAATCAACTATCAAGATAGGGGTAAGTTGATAATATGGGTAGTGTGATACACACCTAACCAATCTATTCTAAAGGACAAATGGGTCCTAATGGAGATTAGACTAAGAGTTGGGGAGTTGCTCCTACAATGCTTCTAATATACATATACATAGGCTAGGTGAGGTACTAATGAGCATGTCAATCGTGAATCCTTATGCTAAGTTGTTCAACACATCAAGCTCAGGTTCACCCCTAGCAATACTAGGACGACTATTGCAAAGAGCCTGTGGCATAGCCGAACGTGGATGATTACAAGGACAAATAGGGTTATCACCACCTATTGCCTACCTCTTTAATCTATGGGTTGGTTATATTTCCTACACGTTACTACCAATTCATCCCTAGCAAGGGTGCCAGGAATGCTTGTTAATAATTTTTAGATTACAATTGTGAATCCGCAAGCGCACGGAATCTATCGATGTAGCATTTCCCTTTTTAGAGTATTCCCAAAGGGTGTCATTTATATTCTGCCAAAGGAAGTCTAGGTGGAAGCAAAACAATCATCAAATGGAGAGGCTAGGTTGGTCTAGGTAGGGTTCTAGCAAGGATGGATAAATGATAGTTTGGAGGTAGTGTGACACACACAAGAGCATTCTATCCTAAGGAGGCTAAATGAGGGAAAGAGGACTAGGCTAAGAGTTAGGTAGATACTCCTAATGTGCTTCTAATGTACATATACATAGCCTAAGTTAGTTACTAATGATCATATTAATTATGAATTTTCATGCTATGTGGATTAACACATCGAGCATTGGTTTACCCCTAGCAATACTAGGATGACTCCCGCCAACAGTCTGTGGCATAGCCGAATGTGGAGGATTACAGAGGACAGATAGGGCTGTCACCACCTATTGCCTACCTCTTCAATCTGTGGGTCTTCTAGACATTCAACGCTACTCATCTATCCTAGCACCATGCTAGCATATTAAGTAATTACCTTAAGAGCCTAGGCACAAGACGTCCTAGGGCAATAAAATAAATCATTGTTGAACCAATTTTAATTCATAGCATTAGTGATTCATATTAACATAATCATGTCATAGCTAATTAGACTATAGTGGGGGTTTGTAGTGTTATGATGATATAATGAGAATGGTATAGCATAATCATAAATACTACTCCTACCACATATATGGAATCCACAATCAAACAAGAAATGCTTTATCTAAGTATATGAACAATAGAAGACTAAAGATATCATCTTTATTAAGAGAAAAGTAACAAGTACAAATAGCTATACGAGAGCTATACCTTTCCCAATTAGGAATTGGGAAGAGACTCCTTCTACTCCTCTCCTACATGGACTATGGACTAGACGCTCTCCTCTCTACAGCCTAAACTCCTCTAAACCTATGGAGAGTAGTTGATACAATGGATGAATACTCAAATGGTGTGTGTGTGTGAAGTGAGGGTAGGGGGTCCTATTTATAGCTGGATAAGGGTTGGTTCCCGCCACCAAAAGTGCGCGAATCAGTCACCACTAACTTCTTCAAGGTGGGAGGAGCCAACACGAGGAAGGTGACCGAGTTTGGCGCCAGGACCAAGTCGGCCGGCTAGAGGGGTCAGCCGACCTAGTCTTTGCACCGTTTCTTGTGTGCTTTCTCCAGGTCACTGCCAGGTGGGTCCCATCCATTTATATGGGTGCTACACCGTTGTATGGTCTCAGATACCTCTGTTTGTGGGCCATTTGATCCATGTTTTGCTACACTTGATTGGCTCGGATGATACTTTATAGGATTGCTCCGCCTCTTTTACCTCATTTCCTGTAATAATTCCCTGCATGCACTATTCCTCCAAGGACAAGTGGAAATATTTTAAATAGAAAGGTGATGTGTGCAAGAAATGACAATTCCTTCACATGATTGAGTTATATTGATGGGTGAAATTGAACAGCCGTCAACATGGGTCTACGAGACATCCAATGTTACTTAACTACCCTAGCACCGCGCTAGCATATTAAGTAAACATCTTAAGGGTCATGACACAAGCCATCTTAAGGCAATGACTAACCGAAACTTTATTGAACCAATGTTGAGACATAACAAAAGTTATTCATATCAACATGATCATATCATAACTAAATAGACTATAGTGGGAGTTTGTAGTGTTTATGATGATAGAATGATATTGTTATGGCATAATCATAAAGACTACTCCTACAACATTCATGGAATCCACAATCAAACAAGAAATGCTTCATCCAAGTATATGAATAAAAATACTAAAGATAATATCTTTATTACGCAAAAAGTCACAAATACGAGAAAAGATACATGAGCCATACCTTACCGAATTTGGACTTGGGACTAGAGGCTCCTCTCTATAGCCTAACCTCCACCACGGAACTAGGAGAGATAGTGTATACAATAGAATGATGCTCAAGTGGTGTGTGTTGAAGTGGGGGGGGTGAGGGGTCCTATTTAAAGTTGGAGAAGGTTCAGTTCTCGCCACCAAAGGTGCGCGAATCAGTCATCAATGACTTCAAAAGGCCGGGAGGAGCCAACACGTAGAAGCTAACCGAGTTTGGAAGAAAGACCACGTCATTCGAATCGCCTATTTGGCCGACCTGTAAAACCCTCCAAACGGGTTGTGTTTTCACCAGGTGGCTGGCAGGTGGGTCCCATGACTGTTTTGGGTGCTACGCTGTTCGATATCCTCGGATATTCCTGAAATGGGCCATTTGATCCATGTGTTGCCACATGTCGACATGTGATTGGTTGGGAAGGTATTATTTAGGATCCATCCCCTTGTTTCACCTCAATTTTGTACAAACTACCTGCATGCACAATTTTCTCCAAGTACAAGTGGAACTACGGTATTTCTAACTATAATGTTTGTAAGAAATATTCATTCCTTCACATAATTGAGTTATATTGACAGTCAAAATTGGTATATAATGACCATCAACAAACTCCTCCAAGCTTACCCTTTGCTCGTCTCGATGCAAAGATAAAGACTTAGGTTGTTGATCAGGAGTTGCTACAATATCCTATTTTGCAAAAGTACTAACTGCATAACAAAGTATTATACCTTGCATTGAATAAATTGGCTATGGTACCTCACCCTTTTTCTTAGTCTTTATGGGGCCTATGCCTCATCCTTTTCTTAGGTGGTTGAAGGACAAAACAGCAAAATGAGCATGCATCACCTAATGTATGAGCTCCATTCAAATTTCCAGAGAATTCTAAATGTTTTTTGGATTAAAGTTCCTCAAATGATGCACTCAATCACTCCTATGTGGGAAAATGTATTTGTATCCTCATCAAGGCAATGCCTTTCTTGTCCTACATCTAAATAAGGCTTGTATGTGGAGCTTGGTAGGGATCAAGAGTAGGCATATTTGCAACACATATATTGCTAAGTCAAAAGAGTAAGCCTTAGGAGAAAACAAATTATACTTTTGATCAAGATTTGTGCAAGTGTGACGGAATATTTGTGGAGTGGGAATATGAAGATGGCTCTTTTGTATGCACTCTCTTTTGCGACGATGAAACATGGCTACTTATCCTCTCTCTCTCTCTCTTTTCATGCTCTTGTACATGATCATGCATTTTTTTGTTGTAGTCATGTCTTATACCCCTCTTTCAAATAATTTTGAGTGAGTATTATGCATGAAAATCATGGAGTATCTTTTTGGTGGTGGAATGGTATGATAGAATTTCGCTAACTTCTAGTGTAGAAGCTTAGCATGTGCCCGTGTAATCTTGATATTAAAAGCATGAAAAGATTCTCACATAGGTCTATACTAGTTTCACTAGGCTCAATGTGAAGGCAAATGCCATATGTATAGGGTTTATGTAATTCAAATCATCATATGGCTTTGGTAGAAATTTATTTCAGATAAGGAACTCCAATTTTAAACTTTCTCCAAGAAATTAAGTTTCACTTTCAACTAGGATATTAGCAGCTCTTATCACTATATCATATCCCACAACAACCTAGAATTGGACTTAGCTTTTGCTACCCACAAATTCCATGTTTAAGGCAAGAATATTCTAAGCCAATAAACTCAATACTTGGAAAATACTAAGTTGCATGCAAGGGACTAGGGAAAATAAAATAGAGCAACTATTTATCAATTCAACTTATGCAAAGTAAAAATATTCTTACCACACATCCTTTGTTTTATTAACCTAACATATACTATGTTACTGTGAGACCTATGTGTGCTGAATACATTGACTATGGCAATAAAAGTTTTGAATACTACCAAAACACCTTTATCATCAAGGTCCGACTCTAGGTCCGAGCTCTAGCAAGGTCAGACGATAGGTCCGACTTGTTTTGGGTAGCTTTGACAAGGTCCGACGTAAGGTCTGACTTACTTTGGCTAGGTCTGACTTCTTTGTATAGGTCCGACTAGCATTAGTTAGCTCCGTATCTAGGTCCTACTAGCTTTGGTTAGCTCCTGTGCTACCTGCTAGCTTTGGTAAGTTCCGGCGCAACATCCTGTTAGTTTTGGTAAGCTCCAGTTCAAGGTCCGATTAGCTTTGGCATGGTTCGGAGCTTGATTGAAATGTTCCCACTTTTACTGTGAAATGCTTCGAATTGCTTTATATTCTTGGAAATATTGTTTAGTATTCATATGCTATGTTTTTGGTGCATTTTGACTGAATATGGTTGACATCATTTTGCTATGGTTTGCAACATGCTTACATGAGGTGCTCACGTAAGGTGTTGTGGTTTCGGAACTAACGAGAGTTAAGTGGAGGACTTGTGCTCAGAAGTATTGGTTGTTTATTCATTTGCAGGTGTTGCTTGACTTCAAGACACGGCTGGTTACGAGATCCATTGGACTAGTCTCAGGGAGGAGATGAGGTTCTAACAATCAAGTTCAGAGGAACTGTGGTTGAGCTGATCAGGAGGTCACGTAGGGTGATTGTATCAAGGGCAGTGCATATGAAAGAAGCTGGATGTCGAAGAAACGTGTTTGCACGTATGCATGCGCTGCATGACGTGGCAACATGGTTCTGAAGACGGGTTATGGAAGGAAAAGATCTGGTTGGAAGGTTCCAATCGTATCGGATTGTGACTTTGGCTGCGACAGAGTCGGGTTTTGGCTCGTATATGAAAAGTATCGAGTTGGTTATGATAGTTTTTGTGTGGGACATGAAGTTAGGTTGTTTTAATAATTTGGGATACGTTGCTAAGATGTTTGGAAGTCTTAAGATTGCTTCTATCTGCGTATAGAAGAGTCTTGAGCAGTTATGGAAAGTTTTGATTTGTGAATTGAGTAGGATTAGAGTCCTGATTTGAGTTGAGTTGGCTTTCGAGCTGGTTATATAAGCAAGGGAGGCCAGAGATCGTGGTAGACGAATTTTGGGCTGTTCCTCTTGAGTTCTATTAAAAAAAATCCATAGTTGAAAGGAACTTTTGTGTCTTGTTCATCCGACTTATTTCAGACAAGTTTTTCTCGTCGAGTTTCTGCACAGCACTACCTTTCTTCGGTGGTTTTATCAAAACTCGAGTTGTACAGATCCGATCAACGTGATTCTTTTTGGGTTGTCTTCACAACCTGATTTTCTATCATCTGTAAAAATTTCACGCTCATTGGATTTGTGGTTTCTGATCTACACGAGTTTCTATTCAGTGTTCTAGAACTATTTTTCTCTGGTAGGACAGATTGACCCTTGTTCGATCTTTCGATCGTAACTTGAGTTTCTCTTGACGGATTTTAGTGATTCTTGTTGTGACATATTTGTGACTTGATTCTCTACAATCTGTACTAGTTTTGTGACAGTTTAACACGTTTAGATTAGTTGCACACATGGTTTCTTTAACAGATCGGTTTTCTGCCAAGGGGTGTTTTTGTTGCTTCCACTGAAAAGTTTTAATGTACCATTCACCCCCTCTGGTAGCTTTACATGTGATCCTCAATCCTACAATTTGTATCAGATCCATGGTGCTCTAATCTTTGTGATTTGCACGTGTTTTGACTAATCATCATGGAGAAATATTCTGCCAAACCTTGTGTGTTTGTTGGTATCGATTTTCAGATTTGGAAGGTACGCATGGAAGCCTTTATCCAGGCACAAGGCTTCTCCATATGGGAAAAGGTATAAAAACCTTATGAAGTGCCACCAAACGATCAAGTTACGGCTACGAACCTACGGGATGTTGACAACAACAACAAAGCCCACAACTTGATCATTCAGGGACTCACTCAAAGCAACTTTGATCGTGTCGTGCACCTCTGATCAGCATACGATGTTTGGAGAGATATCTTCTTATCACGAAGGCTCCAAAACAATCAAGGAGGTAAAACGAGATATGTTCAAAAAGGAATACATGCATTTTGGGATACAGCCTGGTGAGTCCATCGATCAGCTTTTTATCTAGTTTAATAAAATTCTCAGTAATCTACGTAGTGTCAACGTAAACTTTTCTGATGTTGAGAATGCTAGGTAACTCCTTAGTGCATTATACATGACAATATGGGAAATGAAAGTAACATCCATTCGTGAATCAACCGTCATGAGTACTCATACTTTAGATGTACATTACTCTAAAATAAAAACTCATGAAATTGACATCTTATCATGTAAGAATCCAAATAAGTCTATTGCATTTGTTTCACAACGTGATATGCCTAGCTCTGGCCAATCATCATCTTGCAATACTCTTGCTTTCTTGTCCCCATTAACCCTGGAGCAGATCGAGGAATTTCCAGAAGAGGAGTTAGCACTCATCTCTACTAGATTCTCAAAAGCATTGCAAAATGTGATAACTAGAAGGAGAGGAAGCTCCAGACCACAGTGCTGCTTTGGATGTAGTAAGATAGGACACTTTCGTACAGAGCCCTAACCTTTCAGGTCCTAGTACCCGTGAAGAAAAGCAGAACAAGGTCAAGACCACCTCTAGAAACTCCAACAAGAAAAAGAAGGGTTCTACTGGATGCAAGATGATAAAAAGCTTCATCACCGCACTTCAAGAGCTCAGTTCAAGTGATGTAGACATTGGAAGTGATGAAGATGATGACGATCTGGCAAACTTATGCTTCATAGTGGGCAAAACAAGATCAAGATCAAGTCAGGAGGATGCAAAACACAACAGTGATGATGATGAGGTATGTTCTACATGTAATGAAATGTGTGATGCAATTTCTTGTGCAACTATCATTGTCAAGAAAAAGGACAAAAAACTAAGGGATAAAGCTGCTAAAATTGAATCACTAGAGTCTGAAATCAACCGTTTAAAAACTTTGATTCCTAGTGATTATGCATGTCCCTCATATGACTTAATATATGAACAATTGTACACATTAAGAAGTGCACACTCCTCCATTCTAGATAGACATGATTAAGAAATTGAAAAGAACAAAAAACTATCTGACTTTAATGTTAAAACTTAAAAGATGCTTCTTGTTCTACAGATGAGCTGCATTGTTGTGCATGTGGTAATCTTGATAAGAAACTAAAAGATGCAATGAATGAAATTCCATTCTAAACAATTCTTTACGGACACATGAAGTTAAAAACTGTTCTAACTGCAAACTTAAAGGAAAAGCTTCATGTAAAGACTGCCTAGTTTTATCTAAAGAACTTGAGGATAAAAATAAGATACTAGAGCGATTTTACAATGGGAACAAGAATCTAAACTTGTTGTTAAATTCTTCTAAACCTTGCAATGATAAAACTGGTTTAGGTTTTGATTCCCATGCTTATTCTAAAACACACCCACCTCACGTTGTAAAATCATTTGGAAAAGGTTTAATCAAAACTGTCCCTAAACAAAAGGATGTGATTTTTAAATCCGCAGGAGTGCTTTCTAATTCTGTTTCTAATACTGGATGCTCATCTATCCATGATTACGAAAATAAATTTCATTTTACGTACTGTGATAAAAATGGTCATATCATAGATTTCTATTATAGACTAGCTAAACAAATTCAAAAGGATAAAATGTCTGCTAGATCTCATAACTTTCATGCTAAAGCTAAAATTAGAAACATGTAACCTGCTCTAATGAGTCAGAAATTTGAAATGGTAGCTTCCAGGCCTT
This sequence comes from Tuctoria greenei, assembly GCA_036927565.1. NCBI lineage: Eukaryota > Viridiplantae > Streptophyta > Magnoliopsida > Poales > Poaceae > Tuctoria > Tuctoria greenei. The sequence goes on from JAYESD010000007.1 coordinate 138,296,934, forward strand.
CTAGTAAGAGATCTGCAAAGGCAGCTCCGGTAGTTTCGATAGCTCCGAGAGTTGCTCGACCTTCTGTTGTTCCCTTCAGAACATCAGTTTTTGCATTCGGAGCTTCAGCCTTTTCCTTTGGAACTGCTGCTTTTATCTTCGGAGCTACTGGTTTTCGTGCTAAACGTGAAACAACTTTTAAATCAGTAGTTAAGAACAGAAAATCTTAATCTTTGATTTATAAACCTGCTGTTTTGTCACAGCTTTCACGAGCTTTTCCTGTTGCACATCGTGTGACTCAGTACTGGATTCCTAAATTCCTTTTGACTGACCCCAGTATTGAGTCATCGATGTATCAGACGGGAGGATCTAGAATCAAAAAATGGTTTATGTATATGAAATTGAGACCGAGCAGTGGTAGGATGCAGCGAGATGTGGTCTCACGTGCGTAGCCCTGCTTGTGTCGATTGTGGACCATTTCGTGTGCGGCCCTGCTGGACAAGCTTGAAATGTATCGGTGGCATACTGGAGAAATGGGATCCAATAAACTGACGTAGCTTGATACTAGTTTGTTGAGGCATTCCATTCTATTTTATAGGCGTGGGTTGAGGGCAGCAAGGTGTAAATCAGCTGGTGGGCACATTAGAGTACGCCCCACGCAGTGACCTCCTGCTCGTGACGGATCGACCGGTTCAACATTCGAGTGTCTAGTGAAAGGTGGCCATATATGACTAGCACTGAAGTGTTACATTGGTACTACTGTAAGTACTCGCTGACATTTCCAAAAGTGCGTATGTGTCGTGTTGTTCCGGGTATCCTGATTGCAATCACCGTCCCTCGCGGTAATAGAGTACCACTTGTTCACTGTGCTGTGACGTAGTAAATAACTGAAGAAGTCAAGAGAATATGATATATTGGATTACAATTTGTTGTGACAACCTTGTTTGGCTTAAAGATAGTACAATTAAAAGTTTACAGTTTCCATATACTTTACCTGTAATAGCATTATGTGCTTTGTGCACGTCATATCATCGGCAAAACGTTTCTTGTTTGATTGTGGAGCCTATGATGTGTCGTGCCTGAAGAATGTCATGTGCTACTTAAAAATATGACTATAAGGATCCACTTGTAGGCGAGCCCTTTATGCTTTACCTTACCTATGCTTAGTATTCACCCTTGCATATGTCTAGTGAGACGGGTTAGTCTTGCTGAACCTTATGCTCACGTTTGCAGTTAAGAAGTTTTTGCAGATTATACAACTGATGATGGGTTCGATGACGAGGCTGCACCCCCTACAGGGGGTTTACAACCGAGTGGGAACCCTGCACGCCGCCGTGAGTTGTGTGTTGCTAGTGCGAAGTATCCAGGGCATGGATGACTTTGCTTTAGCTAGTGCTGAGAGCGTAGCTATGATGTATAGTTCTCTTTCCTATCGTTAGTATTTTAAAACTTCCGCTGTGCTTTCAATAAAGACTTGGTATTGTAAATTGTTCTCGTCCTTTTCTTGAATACTGTTGGGTGTCGCATTGCACGACACCACCCAATGAGATCCTTTGAGGTCGGGATTCCGGTCCCCACAGACATGGTATCAGAGCATCATTGGGAACAGTGTATTTGAAAATAGCATATTTTCAAAACATAGGATTTATGAGTGAGGAATTCGCTATATGCCCTTATAAGGAGTATTATTAGTATAAGATATAAAGTTGGTAAACTAACTTATATATTATTAATTCTGTAATGATGCTTCGACGTCAGGTAAGAGTAAAGGTACGCCACCGTAAGTGGATCAATTGCGGTAAGCTCACCATGCGAGAGTTAGCATGGAAGTCTTTACGTGGCTTGGCACAGAAATGTTAATAGGAGTCTCTGAAATTTTTCCATGTTTATGAGAACCTATGGCACGTGGTACTCCAGCGTGCTTTAAAGTTAGTGGGAGCCCCTATCAGGTGGTGTATAACCCGATAGTATGCATCTCTAGAGCTATTCATGTTCTATGGGAGCATGCGAAACACGTATGCCCGAGCGTGTATAAGCCGGTTCGTGCGGGAGTCTTTGCTGTACAGACGTAGTACAGCCATGTACCTCGAGACATGACATCGCTCGAGGGCGACTCACACCAGAGTCGTATGCATTTACTTTCATATATATTATTGTGATTGCATGCCGTGTTTCTCCGTGCCGCCCTTGAGGTGTAAAGGTGTGAATGCAGATTATATGTCTTCTTCAGCATTAACTACGGTAGTGACCCGTGTAGAACACGTTTGCGAGTGAACGATACTAGGGCCACCTATAAACGTATCAGGAAATACCGGTTAGAATTTTCTTTGGTGAGGCACGTAGTACCGTTGGTATCAACTTTGATACTTGACCATCCCCAAACGACAAAAATGGATGCATTGTATTTTGGAAAGTCTGACTATTAGGTGATGGTCTGTTTGGACTCCGCAAAATGAGTTTTGATTCAACAGTGGGTTAGCACCAAGATTCTTGATTTCTGGCTAAAGTTTGCTCAACTTGGCCAGGTTGTAATCTTAGTTAGTTAGGAATAAACATAGGGGTATGCTATATGGATGGAAAGCTCTCGAAGGCCTATACAACCTTTATGTTGACCATCAAGGCATAAAAGCTTGATAACCTGTTGAAATTTGGGGTATGCTTAAACTGCTCCAGATAACCCTACCATTGTACCAGTTTCTGTATTTGTGCAATAACTCACTGTAGAAAAATCTTCTGCCTTATAATGATATATATATAAAAAGGGTAGAAGTAGATCTACAGTTTTTTTATCCAATGTTTCTCTTGATTCGAATTTGGAGCAATCCAAATTTCGAGCTCAAAACAGTGAACTACAGGGCTGCTGTTGAACAACAGTCAGTTCATCGGTCAAGTTTAGATAGCTTTAGCTTTTGATCATAATCGTGACAGGCTCATATATATACATTTATGGAAAACTTAGCAAGTCCTCTATCAACTTTATGTTGCACTCATGGCCTGAATCTGGGTGTAGCTTTGTTTAATTCCTATGTTCGCAAACTTGGTTCTGGAATATCAGAACTTGAAAGAGTTGGCACATAGTTTCGAATTAGCGCACTATACCTATGTAACAAATGTTTCATGGCCGAAATCTTTTACCTATGGATTGTTAAATTGATGTTATTAAATGTTTATTTTGTTATCACCTCAATATATTATCATAATATATCTGTATAAGTTGTGGACAATCACCACATATACAGAGGAGGTTCTGTACAAATTTCCAGAAAATTTGGGTCAAATTGAAACCTGTATAGATCCTAACTCCTAGATCACCTGGAGCTGTATGAGTATAATCTGGAAAGTCTGGAAAGTGTACTACAGCTTTTGTATTCAACCCAACCTCTGGTCCTGGCGTTTCCTGTATAAAAAGTTTGAATTTATACAGGAAGGTCAGCTGGAACAGACTGTGATTACAACTCCAGTTTTGAAATTTTCTTGAACTATTGGGAGTTAGAAACCTTCTCATTGTTCCAGTATCTTTTTTACAGATGGCTGATTCTATAGTATACTTACCAAACGGATGGGTGTTCACGAAGTGTACTCTTCTGAAGGGTTTTCCGAATATGTTGATAGCAATGCTTCAGCGGTTCGGGTATTCATGAAATACCGGACTATTGGGGCAAGGAGATCAATGATGGAGGTGTGACAAGATGCACCATTTATGTCGATGTGCCTGCTGCTCCATTGAATATTGGATGGGCTCCTTTCTCCATCCAAGTGCAAGGGATTCAATTGGAAGACATGTGGTGTTATGCCACAAGTGTTGCCATAATGAGGTTTTGCAAACTTCATTACCGTTCTATGGCGGGCACTCCATTCGTGCTCTTTCCGGTCGACGGTAGAGCCGATGACGAGTGGGCAAGTCGGATGGTTGCAGCATATGGGCATACTGAAGAAGTACCCAAGATGATTTTAGCATCATATGCAGCATCAGCGTGTCAAGAGAGCCCTGATCAGCATGCTAGCCTTGGAAAAATGATGAGTGACCTGAAGCAGGCTCTGATTCGAGGGGATCATTTTGAAGGGGCCAATGACTCACTTAGGGCCACAATTGCTCCCCTAAATCGCCATCTAAACTTAATGGAAAATCAGTGGCACCGGGCTGTTAAAGCTCGACTGGAGGCTCGCATGAAAATGCAACACGCGGAAAGCGCGTTGGAAGCGAGTCAACTCAAGGTGCAACTGTTGAATGAACAGCTGAGTGAGGTGACTCAAGAAAGGGATCAATCCAGAGGGGAAACTCAAGATTGGAAGGCCAGTTGAAAAAATACACAGAAAGAACAGGAAGACTTGAGGATGTTTCTTCTGCAGGCTGATGTGAAATCTTTAGTTACCGCGACATCATCAATGGTGGGTGAGGTAGCAACTCTTGCTCCCACAACCGCACCTGTGGCACCAACTTCGAATGATGAAGAGGAAGAAGAAGATCCCGAGGAACTCGAATACGTCGAGTAGGACGTATTGGAGTGAGAGGTGGCAGCATTTCTACCATCACGGTGCAACATATAGTTTAACAGTTGCTCGTGTTTATTTTGTGGACATGTTTGTATCATATTAAAAATAGCAGTGGGTCTGTCTAAGATGGCAAGATGTGTATAACATCTCATGGGGACAAAGTATGGTAGAGATGCACTTTCGTAGTGGGAGTCCATCGTTTTGGAGTACGCTACTGTAAACTTGGTCATGAGATAATTTATCTTGTATAAAGTTGTGTCGGTACCCTAAAAACCATACACCCCCTGAGGTTACAAAGATCTCAAGGGAAGGACGTCTACTCAAATTGAAGACCCTCGGAGGCCCACTTGTCAGACATAACCGGACCTGCTTCTCCAACATGGTTAACCCCTAGGTTGCCACGTGTACTGCCAGACCGGAGCTACTACCCACAAGGGTGAAGCTCCGGGCTAGGTATCGAAACGGCAGCTCCGAACTTAACCCCTGACCGAGAGATGCTCCGGACCTGACACGTGCCAGGCCACCCCGGAGCTTCCCGCTTCCCACAAGCAAGCTCCGGAGCTGCCACGTGTCCAAACGTCGGAGCTGGCCGCCTCAAACCTCCGGAAGACATTGTAACGACTCCGGATCTTCAAAGGATAGCCGTGGACTTCAAGACCCGATTAATTGTCATTAATTCCATGTTAATGACACTTAATCGGACAATCTTAACACCTGTAACGGCACTGTCGGAGCCCGTTACAGGGTTATTAACAACAATTAATCGTGTATCAATACTAGTAACCGCCGGGGCCACATGTCGGGCCAGGCTAACTTGTAACGGTTTGTCCTTGTACTATAAAAGGACAGACCGACGATACACGAGCGGGCTCTCGAACGCTCTCAGGCACACACGCATTGACGTGAGCTTTCATACATAAACTAATACAAGACCAAACACCCGTGGAGTAGGGTATTACGCTCAGGCGGCCCGAACCACGTAAACCACTGCGTCTCTCGTGTCCAATCGTGATTCACCTTCTTGAGTCTCCGCGCGCCCACACCGAACTACAAACTCCTTCAACACTTCAGTAGTGTCAGGAGATCTGCCGACTCCAACAGTCGACAGTTTGTACTTTAGCAATATTTGTGAATGTTATGCACTTATTTCCTTGTCCCTAGTCGTGCTATTGAATAATGAAATGGACAAAGGAAAAGAAAACATGTGCTGATTCTAAGTCATTTGGATGCAGAATCGTGCGTACGCGCTCGACACCTGAAATGGGAGGATCAAGTCGTGGTCGTGAGGATGAATCTCCGACCCAGGAGACAGCTACGACACCGAAGCAACGAGTTCCTCCACCACCACCTCCTGAACTTCCAAGGAATCTAGCGAATGTTCTCGCCGCAGTGCTTGGCTCGCGCGATGAGCAAACTGAGTTACTGCGGACACTGGTTCAGCATTCGTCCCATCAAGGAGGGTGACCAGATGCGGGTCCACGACAGCCTTCTCCGAGTTCATACTCGTACTTAATGTCAATGCACCCGCCGGTCTTCATGGAGGTCGATGGACCGTTGGAGGCAGACAACTAACTCTGCTCCATTGAAGGGAATTTCAGTTTGCTACGAGTGACCGAACATCAGAAGACCCTGTTCGCGGCCCAACAATTACAAGGGTCTACTGGTGCGTAGTGGGCAAATTACCTTGCTGCACGACCAGTCGGCTATGCTGCGAGATGGGAGGAGTTCCAGGAGGCGTTTCGCGCTTATCACATACCTCTCGGTGTTATGAGGAGGAATCTTCAAGAGATCCTGGAGCTGAAGCAAGGAGAGAGGAGTGCTTACGAGTACTCCAAGATATTCAACCACTTGGCCCAATATGCTCAGGACCAAGTGAGTACTGAAGATCTGAAGTGGGAATGTTTCTATCGGGGTTTGAACCCCAAGATGAAGGGCAAGCTTGCCTTGTTCAACAGCGGCAGTTTCAACAACATGGTTAATTCCGCGATCGTTCAGGAGGACGCTACTAGGGAGTTGTTCTCTGACAAGAAGAAAAGGAGTGCTCCGCAGGGCAGCGGAGTGGGTACTCCTCAGAAGTACCGCATGGTGTATTGATCACCATCTGGCCAAAGGTGACAGCCGCCATCGCGACCACCGATGTTTCGTGGCCGCCCGTTCAACAACGCTGGTTTCCGCCCACAATAGCAACAGGTGATGATTCCGCGTGCACCTCTACCTCCACCGCGTGCACCGGGATTCTGTCCTCCATTCCGTGCCGGTCAAACCCCGTACACGTGTTATACGTGTGGACGTACGGGGCACTTCGCCAAGGACTGCCCGTATATCGGAGGATAGTCATCGTACAAGGGGGCAAACCAGCCTCGCAACCAGCCCAAGAAGCTAGCCACCAGAACCGGCAACGTCCACCACCTCGCCATCGAGGATGTTCTGGAAGGCACACCCGTACTCACGGGTACGTTCTCTCTCATTGGTCATCCCGTAGTCATCCTTTTTGACTCCTATGCTTCCCACAACTTTATTAGCAAGTCTTATGTCAATCAATACCAGTTGCATATCATTTCCACAAAAACCACATATATGATTTGTTCCCCGGGAGGAAAAGTAGTAGCAGATAAGATGGTCCATAGGGTACCTCTTAATCTGGGTGGGAACATATACCCTATCTCTCTCATTATATTGGAGCATCAGAAGTTAGATGTCATCTTAGGAATGGCATGGTTGCAATACAACGGTGCTATTATTGACATCGTTCCTCGAAGGATATATCTAAATTATCCGGTCCACTCTCCCCAAACTCTCACTCTTGAGAGTAATATCCACGTGACTCCAACTACTTATAACATCGAGGCCTATAAACTCGAAGACATTCCAGTAGTATGTGAGTATCCGGACATTTTTCCCGAAGATCTTCCTGGCATGCCACCAGAAAGAGATGTCGAGTTTAAGATTGAACTTGTACTGGGAATAGTGCTAACCTCGAGAAAGCTGTATAAGATGGCACCTAAGGAACTTGCAAAACTGAAAGAGCAGTTGAAGGAACTTTTGGACAAGGGTTTCATTCGTCCAAGTTCATCACCTTGGGGTTGTTCTGCATTATTCGTGGAAAAGAAGGATAAAACGTTGAGACTATGTGTGGACTATCGTCCACTCAATGCTGTCACGATCAAGAACAAGTATTCACTACCCCGTATTGATATTCTATTCGATCAGTTGGTGGGTGCTCGGGTATTTTCAAAGATGGATCTTCGCTCTGGTTATCATCAGATCAGGATTCGACCAGAGGATATACCTAAGACAACATTCTCGACAAGGTATGGATTATATGAGTACCTTGTCATGTCCTTCGGATTATCCAACGCACCGGCCCATTTCATGTATCTCATGAATTCGGTGTTCATGTCGGATTTGGACAAGTTTGTCGTGGTCTTCATCGATGACATCCTTGTGTACTCAAAATCTGATGAAGAACATACACAAGATTTGCACATCGTGCTTCACCGATTGCGGAACCACAAGCTGTACGCTATGTTCAGCAAATGTGAGTTCTGGATCAACCAAGTGCCATTTCTAGGGCACATCATCTCTGCCGAAGAGATGGCAGTTGATCCAAGCAAGATTAGGCAAGTACTCAAATGGGAGTCTCCTAAGTCTGTGCATGAAGTTTGAAGTTTCCTAGGTTTAGCAGGATATTACTGGAGGTTCATCCCAAGCTTTTCCAAGATAGCTAAACCAATGACGGAACTTCTGAAGAAAGGAAAGAAATATGTGTGGACAAAGGAATGTGAGGAAGGTTTTCAAGCATTAGTAAAACACCCCACAACCGCACCAGTATTAGCCCAACTAGACACAACTAGATCATTTGATGTTTATTGTGATGCATTTGGAATTGGTTTGGGTTGCGTATTAATGCAAGACAGAAGGGTGATCGCTTATGGATCACGACAGCTTCAGAACCATGAGCAGCATTATCCGACTCATGATCTTGAGATCGCTGCCGTGGTACTAGCATTAAAGATGTGGAGACACTATCTATGGGGCAACCTAGTACATCTCTACACCGATCACAAAAGCTTGAAGTACATCTTCACCCAGAAGGATCTGAATATGCGACAGCGAAGATGGTTGGAATTAATCAAGCACTATGAAATTGAGATCCACTACCATCCCAGAAAAGCAAATGTAGTCGGAGATGCGCTAAGTCGCAAGTCCCATATCAATAACCTTTCTATCACCTTGATAGATGAAGAAGAACCGAGTCTCTACTTGGTTGCATATGGGGCGCTCTACAATCTAGCCCTCATTCCTACCATAAGGGAAGTAATTGTGGAGGCTCATAAGAAAGATAAGGGCATATCACATGTTCGCCAAAGAATGAAAAAGGGGGAGATGAAGTGTTTCCGAGGTGACGATGACGGTACCATCTAGTTCAAAGACCGCATCGTGGTACCCCGCAATGTGGGACTTTGGAAGAAAATTATGGACGAAGCTCATTTGTCCAAATATTATATTCATCCGGGGAGTAACATATTGTACCAAGACTTGAAGAAGAAAATTTTGTGGACTTGGATGAAGAGGGAGATAGCGAAGTACGTATCCGAATGTGATACGTGTCGGCAAGTGAAAGCCGACCATCTAAAGGCAACTGGAAAACTCCAAACTTTAAGCACACCGGCCAGGAAATGGGAGGACATCAGCATGGATTTCATTGTTGGATTACCTCTCACCTTTCGCAAGCATGACTCGATTTGGGTGATAGTCGACCGACTCACCAAGTCGGCTGACTTTATTCTGGTCAATGTCAAGTATGTGGCACGGCAGTATGCAGAGTTCTATATTGCCAGGATCCTGTGTCTACACAGGGTACCCTGCACTATCATATCAGATCGTGGAACCTTGTTCGTTGCTCGATTTTGGGAACAGCTCCACGCATCCTTGGGTACCAAGTTGATTCAAAGCTCAGCTTACCAGCCACAGACTGATGGTCAAATGGAACGAGTAAACCAAGTGCTAGAGGATATGCTCCGCGCCTGTGGCATCCACCATGGTAAGAATTGGGATGATCATCTACCATTGGCGGAGTTTTCATACAATAATGGTTATCAGACTAGCATCCAAATGGCACCATATGAAGCTCTTTATGGCCAGAAGTGCCGTACACCTTTGAACTGGTGTGAATCCGGTGAATGAGTAACATATGGTATAGACTCAATAAACGAAGCCGAAGAACGAGTACGAGTTATTCAAGCCAACCTCAAGGTTGCTCAGTCTCGTTAGAAAAGCTATGCGGACAAACGACGTTGACCCCTTCACTTTGATATCGGGGATCATGTTTACCTTCGTGTATCCCCAATGAAAGGGATTCGTCGCTTCGGAGTAAAAGGGAAGCTAGCTCCGCATTTCATCGGACCATTCGCAATAAGTGAGAAATGTGGACCTGTAGCCTATCGGTCAGGGCTGCTAGCGTCACTTTCAGGGGTCCACAATATGTTTCACATTTCACAGTTGAGAAAATGTTTCAAGGCCCCAGCGGAAGTCCGTATGGAGGATTTGGAAGCTCTCCATCCAGATCTTACTTACTCCGAGCACCCGACCCAAATAATTGATGAGAAGACTCGTGCCACAAGAAACCACGCTTTGTATTTCTACAAGGTCTTGTGGGGAAACCACACTGTTGATGAAGCAACGTGGGAAAGCGAGGAATATCTTAGAACCAACTATCCGTACTTGTTAACGTCATATGTTCATTAGATCTTTTCCTTTTATGCTTCCTTCTGCAATCTCGGGACGAGATTCTTTTAAGGGGGGAGGAATGTAAAATCCAACATTTTCCTTCATATAAGGTTCAGTTGTAAGTTGGTTATCAATCCTAATGGAGACCAATTATAGCTATTCTTATGAACTTGATCTCATCAAATATTTTCTTCCACTCATGCTTCAAATTTGATTAACATGAGGAATGGACTTCACAAATAAACTTAGATTAATTCTATTGACCTCTCTTCAAATTTTGGAATTATTTGAATGGAGATTGCTAGGTCAAATTAATGTGTAGTACCAAATATATATTCAAATTAATTACAAATTGAATATGCTACTGTATATTTGGTCCTGTCAAAAATATTCAAATCTTAGGCCATAAATTTTTCTATGGTTTCCTAAAATTCCAAATAGACTTCCTGCAAAGTTTCATAAATTTTGAACTCCATTTGCTATTTTATTTGAGACGGTTAGCAAATTCGAACCATGTTTTGAATTCAAACTTTGAATTCTGTTCAACTTATTTGAACATCAGATTTGAACACGCCCTCATGGTCGGCATGACTTGCTTGACTTATCCTCAAAGTTTCACAATTTTTGGAACTCGATTGCTATCTAAATCAGTGACACCATTGAATTTCATCCAATTTCAAATTCAATTGAAACTTGCTCCAAATCAAAATCCAATTCCTGAATCAAATTCTAGATATTTACTTTGGCCTCCCCACAAAAATCTAGAATTTTTGGATCAAGTTCGGTAGGAGAATTGAAGTTGCAGAGAGGGGAAGAGGATAAGAGGAGGTGGGACCCACTGTCAGCCTGACCTACTCGAGTGAACCCACGGGGTCCTCTGTACCCAGCTCTCCCCGCCAATCGATGCCGGCAGCGCGCAACACCGTGACGTGGCATGCAACCACCGAGCTGCCTGCTTGCTTGTGCCGTGGTGCACCCCCTCGTCCCTCCGTCCCTATAAATACCCCCCCTTGGCCGTCGCCGTCGAACTCCACCTCAATTTCGCGCCATTGCTGCCGCCTCCGTTCGTCGAGTTTTCACCGACAATTGAAGCCATTTCTCACCGAGCTGTAAGTAGATAAAAGGCTTGTCACAACATCATCTACGTATTCTATGTGGTCATTGATCGTTACATCGCTTCTGCTTGGGGAATTTTGAAGTTTCTTCGGTCGCCTTCGAGGAAGCCGCCAAAGACCTTCACTGTCTCACCATCAAGCTCCGGTTCTAGTCCGTCTCCAGTCTTGATCCTTTAAGCAAAAAGGTTCGCAATCTTCTCTAGTTTATGCTCACCAAATCTGAGCCCGTGACATGAACTGTGACTAGAGTATTTCATTCAATATCCAAATCACTGTCCAATAGAACAGTCAGGCTTCGTGCCGAAATTCATTTCAATCTTGCAATAATTCTTTAATCTGATTAGGAGGTAGCTTGCATATGTCCTAGCGCAGCTCCCTGCCCAAAAGCCCCAAAAGTTATCCACCGAGCACCTTAGAATTCGAGATTTCGCGGCCGCGAGTTGAAAGACCATGCTTCACCGTCGAGCTCATATCTCGCGGGTGTTTCCACTCTTCCCTAGTTCAGATTATTGATCCTTGAGATCCCAGGAAGCTTTTGGAGGAATTCCCGAGATGTTTAAGCTAGAGTTGAGTGAGTTCGAGCAGGCCCGAGCCCTCACCGCCGCCATCGCCGTCGCGCGGTTGTTTTCGATCTATTTCAGCCGGTGCCGACCTCACAGTCGTACTCAGCGCCCCTGAAAACCCCCAGGCAGCCAGGCTTGGCGAGTTTGGCGCAGCTGTTTAGCCGACGGCGAGATCGCTGGCGAGCTACCGCCGCGTGCGCTGCCGCGCGCAAGCGCCAGCCCAAGGTTGAAGACGACCGTGGACCCCATGAGTCAGTCGCTGCGGGATCCGGGTGTGGCCAAGGATCTGGTGTGACTGCGCGGGTTAACCCCGTAGCCCCCGGTGCGGCCATGCTGCGATTGGTTGATTTTAAACCATTGGGCCTGGCCGATTTATTTGAATGTTTCCCATTGAAAAATAATTCCAGGATTTAGCTCAACTTGGAAAATCCATGACTTCCAGTATAATCATCCAAAAATTTCCAAATAAATTTTGTTTGAACCATTATTAAGTATACTTTCCAGTGGTGCACTTGGATTTGTATGAAAAGCCAGATAAGCAAAATTCTTAAAGAATTCATTCCTACAGTTCTGTTAATTGGAAAATTCCCAATTTTGGTCGGAACACTATTATTAATACATTTGATCTCCAGTAAAAATTTCAAGTTCATTGGAATTAAAATACTGGGTTGATCAATATTCCAAATCTCTATGTAGTTATAAATTGAGAAAAATGGAAAATCAATTTCCATAAATTTCCCCAAACTTGAAAAATCAGTTTCTCCCTGTAGGAGGCTTAGAAAATAGTTAAATAAATTTTCCTAGAACCAGTGAGACCCGCTCTACATGATACAACCGCTGGTAGCCATGATAGGTCTCCAAAATTTCAACCAAAATTTAGGGAAGGTTATGGCTTACCATAATTTTAAAGAACTACAAACTTCCTTGATCATCTCCTGTTCTTTGCAAGAGTCTCCACTATAGTCACTAGTATCTACCATAAAAGTTTAAAAGCCAATTAAGATAATTATCTTATTTTTCATCCTAGGATATTCACATCACCTCAAGCAGATTAATTAATTACAATGTCATTTATACCTAGTATATACATATCGTGTAGTAGCTGAAATCTAGGAGCAGCCGGAAGCTTTGGAAGTCCAGCTGCCAGAAACTAACATAGATTCAGACTTGCATTCAAGCAAGCTCCGGTTTGCATTTAAGTTCCTTACAGTGTTTTTGCAGTTTTCATTCACTTACGTCTTTAGATGATTATGCATTATGTTTAAGGTGTTTGACATCAACTTGCATGGTCCATAAATCCTATGGAGTCTTGGGTAGGTCTACGGCCCGTTGAGTAGACATTGCTATGCTTATGCTTATAGGAATTCGGTAGAAGTCGAGTAGTTGGAATCTACTCGTGAGATAGGAATTGTATCACACGGGAGGATCTTGATTCAGAAAATGGTTTATGAATATGATATTGAGACCGAGCAGTGGGTAGGATGTAGTGAGACGTGGTCTCACATGCGTAGACCTGCTTGTGTCGATTGAGGACCGTTTCGTGTGTGGCCCTACTGGACAAGCTTGAAATGTACCGGCGGCATACGGGAGAAATGGGCTCCAATAAACTGACGTAGCTTGATACAATTTTGTCGAGGCATTCTGTTCTGTTTTATAGGCGTGCGTTGAGGGCAGCAAGGTGTAAATCAGGTGGTGGGCACGTCAGAGTACGCCCCACGCAATGACCTCCTGCTCGTGACGGATCAACTGATTCGACATTCGAGTGTCTAGTGAAAGGTGGCCATATACGACTCGTACTGAAGTGTTACGTAGGTATAGTTGTAAGTACTCGCTGACATTTCCGAAAGTGCGTATGTGTCGTGTTGTTTCGGGTGTATCCTGATTGCAATCACCGTCCCTTGCGGTAATAGAGTATCACTTGTTCACTGTGTTGTGATGTAGTAAATAACTGAAGAAGTCAGGAGAATATGATATATTGGATTACAATTTGCTGTGACAACCTTGTTTGGCTTCGAGATAGTACAATTAAAAGTTCACAGTTTCCCCATACCTTACCTGTAATAGTATTATGTGCTTTGTGCACATCATATCATCGGCAAAACGTTTCTTGTTTGATTGTGGAGCCAATGATGTGTTGTGCCTAAAGAATGTCATGTGCTACTTAAAAACATGACTATAAGGATCCACTTGTAGGCGAGTCCTTTATGCTTTACCTTACCTATGCTTAGTATTCACCCTTGCATATGTCTAGTGAGACGGGTTAGTCTTGCTGAGCCTTATGCTCATGTTTGCAGTTAACAAGTATTGCAGATTATACGACTGATGACAGGTTTGATGATGAGGATGCACCCCCTACAGGGTTTACAGCCGAGTGGGAACCCTGCATGCCGCCGTGAGTTGTGTGTTTCTAGTGCGAAGTATCCAGGGCATGGATGACTTTGCTTTTGCATAACTAGTGCTGGGAGCGTAGCTATGATGTATAGTTCTCTTTCCTTTCATTAGAATTTTAAAACTTCCGTTGTGCTTTTCAATAAAGACTTGGTATTGTAAACTGTTCTCGTCCTTTTCTTGAATACTGCTGGGTGTCGCATCGCATGACACGACCCAATGAGATCCTTGGAGGTCGGGATTCCAGTCCCCACAACAGCTAGCTCAACAACCTCCGAGCACAGGCCACCGTGGCCCAACATCTGCACCCCGTGTGCAGCCAAGCGGCGACAATTATGTTTCCCTCAAAGTCGTCCAAATTGGTTCCGGAGCTACTAAGATCACTCGCATTGCGGGCGGTCTAGGTGACAAATAGGAACTCGCGCTCATCTCCTTCATCCAGGCTAATGTCGACCTGTTTGCATGAAAACCATCACAATTGCCTGGGTTTCCCAGGGAGGTGATTAAGCACCATATGAAGATCTACCCCGACGCACGGTCGGTTCAACAGAAGCCCTGAAAGCAACCCATCGTGTGGCGAAACTTCATCCATAAAAAAATCAAGAAGTTGCTCGATGTTGGATTCATTCGGGAGGTTCATAATTCGTGATGTCTAGCAAATTCAGTCATCCTCAATGCTGGTGGGAAGCTTCGGATGTGCATCGACTACACCACTATTAATAAGGCATTTCCAAAAGACCTTTTTCCACTTCCAAGAATAGATCAAACAAGTGATTCTACTTTTAGCTGTGAATTATTATGCTTCCTGGATGTGTATTCTGGTTTTCATCAAATACTAATGGCTAAACAAGATGAAGAACATAAAGACTTTATCACAGTAGATGGTCTATACTGCTATATTGCCATGCCTTATTGTCTCAAGAATGCTCTCTCAACTTTTGTGCGAGCAATGTATAAAGCGTTTGAGGAGCTTATCCGAGATCTTGTGGAGGTGTATCTTGATGACATTGTTGTCAAAGTCAAGACTTGAGACTCTTTACTGGATTGTCTTCAGTCAGTCTTTGATAAGCTGCGCATGATGTGCACAAAGCTGAATCCCAACAAGTGTGTCTTTGGGGTTTCCACTAAGAAGCTTCTTGGATTCCTGGTAACGCACCGAGGAATTCAAGCAAATCTAGAGAAAATAAAGCTATTGAAGCGATGCGTCCTCCTGCCCGTATCAAGGATGTCTAGAATCTTATAGGATGTATGGCCTCACTCACCTGGTTTATCTCTAGACTAGCTAAGCGGGCTCTTCCCTTCTTCAAGCTCATGCAAAAGTCTGGACCTTTTAACTGGTCCAAAGAAGAAGACAAAGTGTTTGGGAGCTAACGCAGTCTCTCACAACACTGCCAATCATCATAGCTCCTGAGCTAGGTGAGCCTTTATTGCTTTACATTGCTGCAATGACAAAAGTTGTTGGCATGGTCCTGGTCGCGGAGAGGCAAGAAGCATCTTCGAATTCCTCTACTTAAAGGATCGGACCACTCCCGGAGGGTTCGAAACCACCTAGAGGAAGCAACAATCAAGGCGAGTCTGAGTCCTAGATCCTAGACATTGAATAAGGTCATGAAGGCCGGGGGCCTCCGGACCTGCCTCTACAAGATGACATGTCCAACCCCTCCGAGAGGGTCCCGACTGCACATCAAGAAGACTCGGACCCCTCCGGTAGGGTCCAAGTTGATGGAGAAGATGGACCGTACCCCTCCGAGAGAGTCCGGGCTCTCTAGCAACATGTCTACTTCATCAGCGAGGTCCTCCATGATGCCAAGATAAGATATCTTGAAGTACATATGCTGATATATGCAATTCTTATCGCGTCAAGGAACATGCGCCATTATATTCATGCTCCCAAGCTATCAATGGTAACCTCTTATCCACTGCGGGCTAGACTCTATAATCCCAATGCAACAAGGAATATTTCCAAATGGGTTGCGGAGCTAGCAGAGTTCGAGCTAGAACTTTTACCTCGACATGCTATCAAGATTCAGGCGCTAGCTGACTTTCTAGCAGAATGGACTCCATCTCCATCTGGTCTAGCAGGCCTTGACGTCGATCTGCCGGAACCTAAGGTCCTGTTCTTCATTGAGCCCTACTAGACACTCTTCTTTGATACCTTTGTGCAGAAGCAGGGGGCCAAAGCTAGAATTTGCTCCTTGCACTAACTGGGGAGCAAGTCAAGTACATGGTTTGCCTTGACTTCAAGGCGACAAACAACATGGCGGAAAATGAAGCTCTCACTTTTGGACTGAAGACGGTGCTATCCTTTGGCATTGAGCATCTGCTAGTCAAAGGGGATTCACAACTCGTCATCAAACAAGTTAAAGGTGAATGTTGTTGCAACAATCCGCAACTAGCAGCATATCTTATTCAAGTCCAGAAGTTGTAGAAGGAATTATAGGTCTTGGACCTATGCCATGTCCAATGTGCCAGCAACACTGAAGCTGACGAACTCACAACAAAATTTCTACTGGGGCTCCAGCGCTAGATGGAATTTTTGTAAGAATACTACCAGCACCATCCGCCTAGGCTAACAAACTGGGTGATGGGGGCGAGACCAGCACCTTGAAGCTGGCAGTCTCGGTGGCCCTTTTACCATAACATCCACCAAGGATCACAGGCGTCACAAGGGGCTCTGTGCAACCTAGCGCGCAAGATCTAGAAGCTCAAGCTAGTCTTGAGGCATGGATCACGGAGGTCCGAAAGTACTTGAAAGACAATATCCTTCCTGAAGAAGATGTACCCACTAAACGGATTGTCCGGATGGCTAAGAGATACAGGTAGGTTGAAGGGGATCTCTACCGTCAAGACGCCAATGGCATCATATTGCGGTGCATATCTTGGGAAGATGGCTACGAGCTCCTCGTGGAAATCCATGGAGGCGAGTGTGGGAACCACACTTCATTCCGCACACTGGTCGGTAAGGCTTTTCGGCATGGTTTTTACTGGCCTACAACTCTCCAGGATGCATTTGAGATGGTCAAGAGATCCAAACACTAGCGCAGTCACTGCAGATGATTCCACCCTCATGGCCATTAACTGTATGGGGGATGGATATTTTGGGACCTTTTCTTAAAGCCATCGGATGATACTGGTTTCTTTAGGTTGCCATCGACAAGTTCACAAAGTGGTCGGAAGCAGCTCCTGTTGTAACAATCAACAAGCAATCAGCTATCAAGTTCTTGAAGTCCACAGTCTGCAGATTTGGAGTCTTGAACAGATCATCACTGACAACAGAATTGAATTTACAAGTGCAACATTCCAAAAATATTGCAAAGACCTCAATATCAATATAAACTACACATCAGTAGGGCACCCAACAAGTAATGGGCAAGCCAATAGAGCAAATGTTGAGATTCTCAAAGAACTCAAGACCCGCACCTATGAATGCTTGAAAAAGCATGGTGACAATTGGATTGAGGAGCTTCCGTTCGCACTGTGGGCTATCCGGGTAACACCCAGCGAGGCTACAGGAGAGACACCCTTCTTCTTGGTGTACAGAGTGGAAGTTGTTCTCCCTCTAGAGATCGCTGTGGGTTCTCTTCGATTCCAAACCTATGACGAAGCTGCACAGGACCAGCTCCGGCGCGTTGATCTGGACCTCACCGATGAGGCAAGATGCCAAGTAGCTATCAAAAATGCGCGGTATCACCAAGCGCTTCGGCGCTATCTACAACGGCATGTGCGCAATCGACAGCTTGAAGTAGGCGATCTGGTACTGCGGCCCATACTTTCTCGAGAAGCAGCAAACAAGCTCTCCCCAAGCTAGGAGGATCCCTTTCGAGTGACAAAAGTGCCCCCCCCCCCCCCCCGATCCGTACGCTGGGCTACAAAGGATGGGACACCGCTTCCCAACCCCTAGAACATAGAGCACCTTCGTAAGTTCTACACTTAGCACAGAGGTGAGTCTGTTGTTATAGTATTTCACAGTGTCTAAGAATAAATGGGTTGGTCCATGATGCATAGTTTGCTTAGCATGGTTCTGTACCTTGAGTGCGTACCCTTTCCTCCCTTGTTATCCAGAATTACTATGAAATAATATATTATAAAAACAAACTCTACGTGCATTTACATTGCGCATGTTATTATTTATTTGCTCCCTTATACCTTCTTGCCAATAGTAAAGTTGTGTAATCCTATTTTTAAATTGGTTTCTGAAAATTCATGTGGTATATGTTTAAGCCTTTTTGGGAAGTCTTTTTTCGGGACCTAGTGATCGCTGAATGGCCTACTCGTCCGAAAACCAATGCCAATGATAGGTCCAGAGTGTGCTAATGGCTTAGCCTGGTCCAGCATCCTAAGCATGCACACTTTACCTTTTCTGGTGTTGCATCAAAGTAAGGTGGGTCAGAATAGCACACGGTCCTAAGATGAAAGTGAACCAATATACTTGTATTATCATCATGAATTGTTCAGGACCTGGAGTTCAACTAAGGACAATAAGACACAACTGAACTGTAGGAATGAAGAAGCACTTTTACTACTTTTCCTTGTCTCTCATGTGTAGGACAAATGTTTTACTTGATCGCTCTAGGAGCTTTGGGACCTCCAGGGGGCCTGATGTTTCACACGTTGACAATATGTCCGGTTGGGTCAACAAGCTCCGACATTTCTAGGGAGCCAGATGCTAACATTTTACACATTGGTAATGGGTTCCCTTGGTGCTCTCGGAGGCCACGATCAAGCTTGGAGCTAACCTAAAAACATTAAATCATTACCAAGTACCTAATGGTAGATGTCCTCAATCCATTGAGTACGTCTACAAGGGGCCAAGTAAAATATGGCAACGACAACACAAAAGACTCAATAATGAAGACCAAAGATGATGTTCAAAAGAATTTCATTCAAGTCCCAAGCTTTTACAAAAAAGTTTGAAGATATAAGGGCAGATAAAGGATGAGAAGGTCCTAACTATCATTGGAGTTACGTTTGAACCATGCGGCTACAGTCTTGGTGGCGTCTTGCACGCTGTCCTTGGAAACTTTCTCCGTCTCTTCGACAGGCCTTTCCAGCACCGAAGCTAAAGAGATGGTAGGGTCCCAACTGCGGAAGCAAGTAAACACATACTCTACTACAGACTTGGCCAAGACAATCCCCTCCGTCTTCAGTTGGTCACTGATGACATCTTCCAACGCTCCCAGCTTGGTTCCGGTGGAGTTTAGAGCAGTAAGAGGTTGGCCAACTTCTGGCTCCGGGTCACTCCGATGGACCGCACTGAAGCCCAGAGGCATCAGTGCACTTTCGGCATGCTCCAAGAAGTCCTAGATTTGCTGCATGCGGCCTTTATCTCCTCCAAAGAGTTCTTGGCGGTCTTCAACTCTATAAAGCCCTCCTTCGAGAACAGTTCAACCTCTTGGCATGCTGCTGCATCCACTCAGCCAGCTGCCTTTCTTGGACCGCAACATTGTGAGACCTATGTGTGCTGAATACATTGGCTATGGCGATAAAAGTATTGAATACTACCAAAACACTTTTTTAACAAGGTCCGACTCTAGGTCCGAGCTCCGACAAGGTCCGGCAATAGGTCCGACTTGTTTTATCAAGGTCCAACATGTTTTTGGGTAGCTCCGGTGAGCTTTGTCTTTATCTCCGGTATGTCTTTGATAGCTCCGACATGTCTTTGTTAAGCTCCAATATGTTTTGCTAGGTTTGACTTATGTTTGTTAGCTCCAACATGTTTTTATAGCTCCAGTGCTAGGTTGTACTAGCTTTGGTAAGCTCCGGCGCTATGTCATACTAGCTTTGGTAAGCTCCGTCCCTAGGTCCTACTAGCTTTGGTAAGCTCCAGCTCAAGCTCCAGTTAGCTTTGTCAAGATTCGGAGCTTGATCGCAATGTTCCTGCTTTTACTGTGAAATGTTTCGAACTTGCTTTACATTGTTGGAAAGATTGCTTAGTATTCATTTGCTAAGTTTTTGGTGCGTTATGGTTGATATGGTTGATATCATTTTGCTATGGTTTGCAACATGCTTATGTGTAGTGCTCACGTAAGATGTTGTAGTTTGAGAACTAACGAGAGTCAAGTCGATGACTTGGGCTCGTACGGATTGGTTGTTTGTTTATGTGCAAGTGTTGCTTGAGTTCAAGACATGGCTGGTGATGGGATACATTGAACTTGTCTTAGGAAGAAGATGAGTTTCAAAAACCAAGTTCGGGAGGAATTGTGGTTGAGTTGATCGGGAGGTCGCGCAACATGTTTGAATCAAGAACAATGTATATGAAGGTATCGTGGACGTCGTTGGAAGATTTTTGCACGTGTGCAAGGAATGAATGGATGTGGCTGCATTGTTCCAAGACGTGATGAAGAGATGTGGACGTAAAAATTGGACGGAAAGGTCCAATCGACTATGTTATGGACTCAGGCTGCATTTGAGTCGGGTTTGACTCAAATATGGAAAGATTTGAGTTGGTTATGATAGAATTTCATGTGGGTCACGAATTTTAGTTGTTTTAGGAATGTGGGATACGTTCCTAAGGTGTTTGGAAGTCTTAAGATTGCTTCTATCTGCGTATAGAAGAGACTTGAGCAGTTATGGAATGTTACGATTCATGATTTGAGTAGGATTAGAGTCCTAGTTGAGATTGGGTTGGCCTAAGGGCTGGTTATATAAGAAGGGAGGCCAGAGCTCATGGTATATGACTTTGGGGTTGTTCCTCTTGTGTTCTATTGAATAAAGATCTTAGTTTAAAGGAACTTTTGTGCCTTGTTCGTCCGACTTGTTCCAGACAAGTTTTTCTCATCGAGTTTTCTGGACAGCACTACCTTTCTTCGGTGGTTTTATCATAACTTGAGATTTACAGGTCCAATTGACGTAATTCTTTTTGGGTTGTCTTCAAAACTTGATTATATATCATCTGTAAAAATTTCACAGCCATTGGATTTGTTGTTTCTGATCTACACGAGTTTCTTTGCAGCGTTCCAGAACTGTTTTTCTCGGGTAGGACAGATTGACCTTTGTTCGATCTTTCAATCGTAACTTGAGTTTCTCTTGACGGATTTGAGGGATTCTTGTTGTGTCGTCCTCGTGACTTGATTCTCTATGGTATCTATCACTTTTTTCATGGTGAAACAAGTTTAGATTAGTCCCATACATGATTTCTTTAACAAATCGTTTTTTCTGTCGCAGGGGTTGAGATTTAATTGTTTCCGCCGCGTAAGATTTTTTAATCTACCATTCACCCCCCCCATGGTATCTTTTCACGTGCTCTTCGATCCTAAAATTGGTATCAGAGCCACGGTGCTCTAATATTTGTGATTTGCACGTATTTTGAGGAATCATTATGGAGAAATACTCCACAAAACCTTGTGTCTTTAGTGGTATTGATTTTCAGGTTTGGAAGCCACGTATGGAAGCCTTCATCCAGGCTCAAGGCTTCGCAATATGGGAGAAGGTATACAAGCCTTATGAAGTTCCATCAAATGATCAAGTTACAGCTACAAATCTGAGATATGTCGACAACAACAACAAGGCTCGAAACATGATCATACAAGGATTAACTCAAAGTGACTTTGACCGTGTTGCACACCTTCAATCTGCATACGATGTGTGGAAAGCACTTTGTGACTACCGTGAAGCATCCAACACAATCAAGGAGGTAAGGCAAGACATGTTCAAGAAAGGATACATGTGCTTCGAGATGCAACTCGGTGAGTCTATTGATGACCTTTTTGCCCGCTTTAATAAAATTCTTAGCAACTTGCATAGTGTCAATGTTAATTTTTCAGATGCTGAAAATGCTAGGCAATTGTTAAGTGCATTAGATATGTCAATTTGGGAGATGAAAGTCACATCTATTCATGAATCTACTGTCATGGGTACACTTAGTTTAGATGTGCTATATTACAAGTTAAAAACTCATGAAATTGACAGAATATCATGTAAGAACACCAACAGGTCTATTGCTTTTGTTTCTCAACGTGATATTTCTAGATCTGGCCAATCTTTATCTTGTGGTACACTTGATTTTTTGTCCTCTCTAACCCTTGAATAGATTGAGGAGTTTCCAGAGGAGGAGCTAGTACTTCTCTCTACTAGGTTCTCGAAAGCATTGCAAAATGTGAGAACTAGAAGGAGAGGAAGCTTCGGACCTCAACGATGTTTCGAATGTGGTAAGATGGGACATTTTTGTTTAGATTGCCCTAACCTTTCAGGTCCTACTTCCCGGGATGAAAAGCAAATAAGGATGAATCACTCCTCTGCAAAAGATATGAAGAAAAAGAAGGGTTTTACAAGACGTCAATTGGTGAGCAGTTTTATCTCCGCACTTCAAGAACTTGGATCAAGTGATGTGGACATTGGAAGTGACGAAGATGAAGATGATTTGGCAAACTTGTGCTTCATGGCGGGCAAATCAAGATCAAGTATGGAGGATGCAGAACACAACAGCGACAATGAAGAGGTATGTCCTACTTGCGAAGAAATGTGTGATGCTATTTCTCGTGCCACTATTATAATTAAGAAAAAGGACAAAAATCTTAGGGATAGTGCCGCTAAAATTGAATCACTAGAATCTGAAATCAACCGTTTAAAAACTTTGATTCTTAGTTATGATGCATGTCCCTCATGTGATTTAATATATAAACAATTGTCCTCATTAAGATTCCTAGTTTTGATTCTCATGCTCATGCTAAGGCACATCCACCGAAAATTGTAAAGTCATTAGGAAGTGGTTTGGTTCAAACAGTTCCTAAACAAAATGGTTTTCAAATCTGCAGGAATGTTGTCTCATTCGATTTCAAATAAAAATGTTGCTTGCTCATCTAGTCATGAACACAAAGTTAATTTCATTGTACCTACTGTGGTAGAGATAGTCATGTCATAGATTTTTGTTATAGACTAGCTAAACAACAGAAAAAGGAAAGAATGATTGCTAGATCTCATAACTTTCATACAAAATTTGTTGCACTTGCTAAACCGAATGATAGGAACATGCAATCTGCTGTAATGAGTCGAAAACATGCAAAGGTTGCTCCCAAACCTATTTTTTTTATGCTACACATGTAACATCTCGTATGACAGTAGTTGAGTACAAAAATCCTCAAGCTTTGGCTCATAAACCTGCTGTTTTATCTCAGCTTTCGCGTGTTATTCCTTTTGGACGTCGTGTGACTTAGTACTGGATTCCTAAATGCCTTTTGACTAACCCTAGTATTGAGTCATCGACGTATTGTGCTTCCATGTAGGTTACACGCTTGAGGAAGGAGAACATTTGGATTTTGGATGCAGGTTGCTCACACCACATGACCGGTAACAAAGAATGGTTCTCCTCCCTCTCTTTTGTGTCACGTGTAGAGAATGTTACTTTTGCCGATAATTATTCAACTCCTATAATTGCTAAGGGTTCAGTTAGAGTAAATGACCACTACACTTTGAAGGATGTGGCACTTGTTAAAAATTTGAAATACAACTTGCTTTCTGTTTCACAACTGCTAGATGAAAATCTGGAAATTATTTTCACTAAAAATTGCTGCAAAGATGTAAATTCAAATAGTGAGCTTATTTTTAACATGTCTCGGTTCGGAAGAGTTTTTAAGTTGATTTTGATATGTCTTCCTCTAAGCATAGGTGTCTAGTTGCTAATTATTCAAAGGACTTATATTTTTGGAATCATAGACTTGGTCACGTAGGCTTTGATCATCTAACGCGTGTTAGTGCTCTTGATCGCATACATGGGTTGCCTAAGCTTAAAGGGGACAAAGAAATTGTGTGCTCTTCTTGTAGACATGCTAAGATGGTTGTAGGTTCACATACTCCTCTCACAATGATCATGACAACTGAACCGGGTCAACTTTTGCACCTTGACACCGTAGGACCTTCATGCGTTCAATCCTTCAGAGGTAAATGGTATGTTCTTGTGATTGTTGATGATTATTCTAGATACTCTTGGGATTACTTTATGGCATCTAAGGATGAATCTTTTAGTCACTTTAGAACTTTATTTCTTAGAATATCAATTGATCACCCAGGATCTTTAAAAGTGATTAGATGTGATAACGGAACCGAATTTAAAAATTAATCTTTTGATCCCTTTTGTTCTGAAAATGGAATAGATTATAAATTTTCTTCACCATATGTACCTCAACAAAATGGTGTTGTAGAAAGAAAGAACAAAACCTTAGTTGAGATGGCTAGGACTATTCTTGATGAATATCAAAATCCTAGGAAATTTTGGGCTGATGAGATTGGAACCACTTGTTAGGTCTCAAATCGTGTTTTCTTGCGCACTAAGATAGGTAAAACACCATATGAGCTCCGATTTGGACATAGGCCTAGTGTTATACACTTTCCGGTCTTTGGTTGCAAATGCTTTGTTAAGAAACATGGTAATTTTGATAAATTTGAACATAGATCCATTGATGGCATGTTTCTTGGTTATCCATCTCATACTAGAGGCTACCGTGTGCTTTTACTTGACACTAACAAAATTGTGGAGACTTCTGAGGTCTCTTTTGATGAAGCTAGCACAGGTACTAGCTCATACATTGCAGGTCCAGATCTATATCCGCAGGGGGAGAGCATTTTCGTTGAATATAAGGAATAAGTGGTGCTGCTGCCCGAAAATCCAGCAACCAATGACATTGTTCCAGCTCCTGATTTTGATTCACAGCCAGCACAGACGACCACCATTGCTGGTCCAGATCTTCCTCAAGTCACAAGCTCATCGGTTTGTGATGAACATGAAGAAGAAGAAGCTTGTGAAGTGTCCACTCCCCTCCGGGTTCTCAAAAGTCATCCTCCACAACAAATTATTGGAAGCTTGCATGAACGAGTCACACGATCCAGGTTTTGCGATCCAAAATCTCATGCTCATTCTGCTTTTGTTGCTTCTTTGGAACCCAAAGATATATAACACGCACTCACTAATGAATCTTGGATTATTGCCATGCAAGAAGAGTTAGAAAATTTTGGAAACTTGTACCTCCACCTCAAGGTCACACTTTAAATGGAACTAAATGGATGTTTAAAAATAAACAAAGTGAGGATGGGGTTGTGGTTAGGAATAAGGCTAGGTTGGTTGCTTAAGGTTTCACTCATGTTGAAGGTCTAGATATTGATGAAACTTTTGCTCCTGTTGCTAGATTAGAAGCCATAAGAATTTTGTTATCTTTTACTACATCTAAAGGTTTTAAGCTTTATCAAATGGATGTTAAAAGTGCTTTTCTTAATGGCTACATAGATGAGGAGGTTTATGTCAAACAACCACCGGGTTTTGAAAATTCAGATTTTCCTAATCATGTTTACAAACTGTCCAAAGCCTTGTACGGTCTCAAACAAGCCCCTAGAGCATGGTATGATAGGTTAAAAACATTCTTACTTGAAAAGGGATTTACCATGGGCAAGGTTGATAAAACTCTTTTTGTGCTTAAGCATGACAATGACTCATTATTCCTTCAAGTGTATGTGGATGATATTATCTTTGTTGTGCTTCTCATGATCTTGTGTCCAAGTTTTCAGCTATGATGAGTTCAGAATTTGAAATGAGTATGATGGGAGAACTCACGTACTTTTTGGGGATGCAAATCAAGCAAACCAAGGAGGATACCTTTGTGCATCAAATGAAGTATACAAAAGACCTCCTAAGGCGCTTCAACATGGACAAAAGCAAGCCTCTTCTAACACCAATGAGAACAGCAACAACACTTGAACTTGATGAAGATCGTGAACCCGTGGATCATAAAGAATATAGAAGCACGATCGGATCACTATTGTACCTCACAGCATCAAGACCGGACATACAATTCAGCGTATGTCTTTGTGCATGGTTTCAAGCCTCCCCACGTGCTTCACATCGTCAAGCCCACAAAAGGATTCCTAGGTACTTACATGGAACTCAAGAATTTGGTATTTTTCTTCCTTCTTCCTCAACCATTACTTTGAAAGCTTTTTCAGATGCTGATTTTGGAGATTGTAGGATTGATAGCTAAAGTACTTCCGGTGCTTGTCATTTTCTTCGTAATTCACTAGTTGCTTAGTCCTCTAGAAAACAAAACTCGGTTGCACAATCCACAGCCAAATCTAAATATGTAGCTGCTGCTAGTGCTTTCTTACAAATTCTTTGGATTGTTCAAACACTTAAGGAATGTGGGGTTGATCTAGATAGTGTTCCACTGTTTTGTGATAACACTAGTGCCATTTGCATTGCCAAAACCCTGTGCAACATTCTAGAACTAAGCACATTGATATAAGGTATCAATTTCTCCGTGATAATGTTGAGAAAGGAAACATTGTGCTTCACCATGTAGATATCGAACAATAATTGGCTGACATTTTCACAAAACCTTTGCATTTCACCCGTTTTTGTTACATTCTTAGTGAAATAGGGTTATGCATCCTCATGGCTTAAATTGAGGGGGAGCTTTTAATCATTAAGAATTAATCAAGTAATCAACTCACATGTTGAGTTTTTATGAACAAATATAAATTGAGAAAAGATCAAGAGAATATGCATGCATCGCACTTCTTCTTTTGAGATGGCTTATCATTGCACTTAGATATGAACTTGGAAGAAGTTGTGTATGACTAAAACCATGTCCTTAAGCTTCTGATTGTCAAATGACACATGCTTGGCTTGGTTGGTTAGAATAAGGCAGATGTGCATATAATCTCTTGCAAATATCATATGATCTAATTTTGTGCTTTGAAAAATAATAAAATGCAGCAACAAGTGTCATGCTTTCAGGTATTGAAATAGTTAAGTTTGTGAGATTATGACTTGCTTAAATTGAAAATTACATTTGATATCTGGCATGGCTTACACAACTTTATCTATCTCATTGTTGTGATAGTGTAAGTTACTTGATAGTATGACTTGGATGAGCTTTGTTTTATATGCATATGTTATAATATGCTCATAAAAATTAAAATTTCTCTTTTGAACCTTGCTGAATACATTGTCAAAAGGGGAGACATAATAGACAATATGTGAATTTTTAAAGATAAGTATGCAAGGGGAAGAAATTGGTTACACATTTCACATACACGTATTCACAATTGTTTTGGCACGATTCTTCGAATCTTCTCAGGGGGAGAATTTGTTTTTCTTCTCATGTTATTTCTGTTTTACAAAGGGAGATAAATTGTTTTCAAAACTTTTCATGTGAATAAGCCAATGTTCGGATTTTAAGTGGTGTTCCAATGCATTCATCAAGGGGGAGATTGTGAGACCTATGTGTGCTGAGTACATTGGCTATGGCAATAAAAGTTTTGAATACTACAAAAACGCTTTTTTAACAAGGTCCGACTCTAGGTACGAGCTCCAACAAGGTCTGACAATAGGTATGACTTGTTTTAGCAAGTTCCAACATGTTTTTGGGTAGCTCTGGTGAGCTTTGCCTTTAGCTCCGGCATGTCTTTGATAGCTCCGGCATGTCTTTGTTAAGCTCTGATATGTTTTGCTGGGTCTTTCTTATGTTGGTTAGCTCCGACATGTTTTTCTACCTCTGGTGCTTGGTTGTACTAGCTTTGCTGAGCTCCGACGCTAGGTCATACTAGCTTTGTTAAGCTCTGGCGCTAGGTCGTACTAGCTTTGGTAACCTCCAGCTCAAACTCCGGTTAGCTTTGGCAAGATTCAGAGCTTGATCGCAATGTTCCTGCTTTTACTGTGAATTGTTTCGAACTTGCTTTAAATTGTTGGAAAGATTTCTTAGTACTCATTTGCTAAGTTTTTGGTGCGTTATGGTTGATATCATTTTGCTATGGTTTGCAACATGCTTATGTGAAGTGCTCACATAAGATGTTGTAGTTTCAGAACTAACGAGAGTCAAGTCGATGACTTGAGCTCGTACGGATTGGTTGTTTGTTCATGTGCAGGTGTTGCTTGAGTTCAAGACATGGCTAGTGATAGGATCCATTGAACTAGTCTTAGGAAGAAGATGAGGTTCAAAAACGAAGTTCGGGAGGAATCGTGGTTGACTTGATCGGGAGGTCGCGCAGCATGTTTGAATCAAGAACAATGCATATGAAGGTATTGTGGACATCGTTGGAAGATGTTTGCACGTGTGCAAGAAGTGCATGGACGTGGATGCATGGTTCCAAGACGTGATGATGAGATGTGGACGTAAAAATTGGACGGAAAGGTCCAACCGACTAGGTTATGGACTCAGACTGCAGTTGAGTCGGGTTTGACTCAAATATGGAAAGATTTGAGTTGGTTATGATAAGATTTCATGTGGGTCATGAATTTGAGTTGTTTTAGGAATGTGGCATACATTCCTAAGGTGTTTGGAAGTCTTAATATTGCTTCTATCTGTGTATAGAAGAGACTTGAGCAGTTATGGAAAGTTACGATTCGTTATTTGAGTAGGATTAGAGTCCTAGTTGAGATTGGGTTGGCCTAAGGGCTTGTTATATAAGCAAGGGGGGCCAGAGCTTGTGGTAGACGACTTTGGAGTTGTTCCTCTTGTGTTATATTGAATAGAGTTCGTATTTTAAAGGAACTTTTGTGCCTTGTTCGTCCGACTTGTTCCAGACAAGTTTTTCTCGTCAAGTTTTCTACACAGCACTTCCTTTCTTCGGTGGTTTTATCATAACTCGAGTTTTACAGATCCAATTGACGTGATTATTTTTGGGTTGTCTTGACAACTTGATTATATATAATATGTTAAAATTTCACGGACATTGGATTTGTGGTTTCTGATCAACATGAGTTTCTTTGCAGCGTTCCAGAACTGTTTTTCTCGGATAGGACGGATTGACCTTTGTTCGATCTTTCAATCGTAACATGAGTTTCTCTTGACGGATTTGAGGGATTCTTGTTGTGTCGTCTTTGTGACTTGATTATCTATGATATCTATCACTTTTGTCATGGTGAAACACGTTTATATTAGTATCACACACGATTTCTTTAACAAATTGTTTTTCTGCCGAAGGGGTTGGGATTTAATTGTTTCCGCTGGGTAAGATTTTCTAATCTATCATTCACCCCCCCCTGGTAGATTTTCACGTGCTCCTCGATCCTACAAGCATGTCTCTCTCGGAAGGTCAAGCGATCCTTCCTCGCCTCCAAGTTCTTCATTTTTGCCTTCACCTCATCCTCCTTGATGGACATAGCAAGCTCTCACTTGCTGAGTTCTTGCCCAGCCTGCCATACACGCTTCTGCTCTTCTTTAGAGTGAGCTTTGAACGATCGATGCGGAGAGCCAGATCTTTTTCCCCGCATTCTAGATTCTGCGAGATCTTCGTGTCTGCTCCTTGGGGCTCCTACTCCTTATTGGCGATTGCCTCGTGGTGTTGGAGGAGCTCTTCCCTCAACTTATTCAAGGAGTCGAGGCGAGCATCACCCAACTCATTTGCAGCTCTCGTGTCGTCAAGCACCTGGCGAGTCTGAGCATCCAATGCTTTGATGGCAGCTTGCTTATCATTGAGCAACTCGTCCATGCGCATCAGGAATGCCCACTCAGCTGCAAGCTGGTCCCTTTCGTCGGCCAGGCGGGTTTGCATCAACTTCGTCTTGAAATTTAGAAGCTTCTTCCACCGCCTTAGAGCCTCCCGCTCTGCCTACAAAACATTGCGCTCATGGTCAAAGTCAAGTTGTACTTGGCGAAGACTGGAGCGTGCATTATCTATAGAAAGAGATAGGGGTATTGGCTCAAGACCTTCTTTCGGGTCCGCTGGCTATCCCATCGCTTCGAAAACAGTCGTCCGAACCCATAGCAGAAGCATGGACCCTGACAAGTCTTAACCAACTACCTCAAAGCTGTCGCCGACCTCCAAGATCTCCTTCGATCTTGCTGCTGATGCAGACGCAATAGCAATTGATGCCTCTAGCGCCTTCATGGCGTCAATGTGACACCTGGTTCCGAAAATGAACCAAGCATAATGCATATGTGTGCCCAGGATGTTTAACACACATACAAAAGTGATTAACAAATGATAAATAGATTATAACCATGTCTCGCATAATAATACCAATAATAGTACCTTATTACAATACCAAATAGTATTGAATACAAGCTCTAATAAAACAGCAACGTAACACAAAACACTAAAGACTCCAACTCCACGGGCAATCTTGACGGTAACACGCACGCTTAAAACTCCTCAAAGACCTCCGGATACTCCACATTGTCGTCTGTGTCTGAATTTGTTGAGGAATAGCAAGAGTAAGCACATGTCGTACTCAGCAAGTGTGGTAAAGTATGACATGTAACTTAAACAAGGAATGATAATTAAATGGCTATTTGCATAAAAGTACATTCAAAATAGTTGAAAATGCAATTATATGATTATTAAGTGTGGTCCTTCCAAAAATAAACCCGAATAACATTGATTTCAACTTAAATAATCGATACCAGCAATAATAACCCATAATCAATTCATAACTTCTCATTTGTCTCAACTTCATCAATTCCATATACCAAAGGCAATTAATACCAACTCCCAAATCAATTCCAGCCATTAAACCAAGTTCAAGGTCCATAACTATAATCATGTGAGGGTCTAGGTCGCTCATAAACGAGAGCATGGCTATCATGATAGTTTTTGACACACTCTGCAGAGGTTGTACCACGTTACCCACAAGTTTGTGATTTCGTCACCTTTTGATGACTAAGGAATCTCGATTATGTTGTCTCACACTTCCTTTGGTGTGTGGCCAAGAGATCACAAAATAGCCTTTACAAAGTTATTACTAGTCTATTTGGACCCCACTGAGGTTTCACCAGTGGTGATGTCTCCAACTGAGCACATCCATCCAAGGGCCCCCTCTTGAGCCATTCGGATCCCAGGGCAGTCCCACCATCACACAAACCCATCTGACTATCCCTTCCCC
This sequence comes from Tuctoria greenei, assembly GCA_036927565.1. NCBI lineage: Eukaryota > Viridiplantae > Streptophyta > Magnoliopsida > Poales > Poaceae > Tuctoria > Tuctoria greenei. The sequence continues at coordinate 138,328,010 of JAYESD010000007.1, forward strand.
GAGCTTTCCAAATGATCCAAATAGTACTGACAATACACTAATTAGTCAGCTAAGCCACACCCATACATGGCCCTGTGGTGGCACTATAAAACCTAGGTTGTCGCTCCACGAACCGGTCTTTATATATAAAGCAAGAAAAACCACCAAAACAGTCCAACCCATTCCATATAACTGGCTTGCTTGGATCCCTAGGTTCCATTTTGCTAATGAGTCATTATTATCAATTCTCGTCATTCATGTGTTCAATAGTTCATAATTAAGCAATGTAATTGTTTCCCAATCCCAATTGAGTATAGCAAGGCAAAAGTGTAAAATATCATTCTCGACATTGTACAATATGTTCAAGCGACAAGGGTGGCCATACAAAACTAGTAAACTCCTACAATTGGATTTTCACATCAATTTAACACAAGTATGCAATTTTGTAAACAAAACATTTAAAAAAAAACAGGATCAATATGATCAATGACACTTGCCTTGCTCCTAATCTTGGTTTGGATCGAAGGCTTCGATGTTCTGATTCTATAGGTCCTCGAAAGCACTCTAGACGGCAATACCTTCTATTTCGTGCCACAAACATGCAAAACAAACATCAATCAAATATTGCTCAAATATGCCATGATATGCATGATTAATGCAATTGTGAGCTAAAACTTGTTAATAAGTTGCTATTAATGTTTACTAATTATTTACAATGGATCTTGACAAGCTTGAACAAGTTTCGAATTGATTTGAGTCAAATTGGGATTAATTCAGCCAAAATAGATCAGAAAACCGGACTAGCCCGCTACAAGGGCCAGACTAGTCCACCCTATACAGGAACTGCGAGTTAGGGTTTTTCTGGACAGCGAGATCGAGGGATAAACTCACGTGGAAAAGTGAATGTAGAGGGCATACCGTGAGTTTAGAGATCCAAGGGTCGAGAAATTGGTGTGAAACTTGAGTCTTGATGTCTAGGGCTTGATGAGAGGTGTTGATGATGATTTCGTGATGAAGAACGTCGATGTCGAAAAGTTGATGAAGATTGAGCTTGATTGATCCTTCTTCATGTTCTCCGCCTTCTCCTTAGTGATCGGTCTTCTTTTGATTGCGGCACATGGCAAGAACACCGCGACGAGGGTTACGTGATGGAGAGTTGTGAGGGTATTGGGTTTTTTATATAGAGGTGGAGAGGTAGGGTTTTGGGGTGCATTCCAACTAGATTTCAGTGGGGGGCGAGTAGCACCGAGGTGGGCTCCACTTGGGCTCCTCTGGGGTTGGGCACGAAGTTCTTAGGCCCAATTAAGGTAAATACCCAATAACTTAACCTGGATGAAAAAAAGAATCCGAGTTGAATTCTACACGCTAGACTAGTCCGCAAGGGGGATCGAACAAGACCGTTTGTCAACAAAGAGGACTTCACACAAGTCCGGTATACAAGGCCGGACAAGTCCGGGGTGACAAAAGAATAGGCTTCCGGACTGGAAATTGGTCAAAATTGGACTAATCCGCTTGGACAACGGACAAGTCCGGACAACATCATAAGTTCAATTGGACTAGTCCATGCAATGTGTCAGACAAGTCCGGAGTCATGAAGAATCTGAACTTTCTGAAACGGGGGAGGGATACCGAACTAGTCCGGGATTGAGGTCGGCCAAGTCTGCACCCTGACAGACTTAAGTTGCTGATTATCCCTAAATTCACTTCAATCTTGTTCCTTTTTATGTTGCTTAATGTTAAACATGTATGAGGTTGTATGCAATGCATTATGCATGAAAATAATGGTGTTACAAACCTACCCCCCTTAAAATAAATCTCGCCCTCGAGATTCGACGTGAAAGGAATGAGATAGGGAAATTTCTTCTTGAGATCTTCTTGCTTCCAAGTTGCTTCCCATTCTGTATGATGCTTCCATTGCACTTTGCACCATTGGAGCATCTTGTTCCTTGTGACCCTCTCCTTGGTTTCCAAAATTTTGACTGGTTGCTCAGCGTAGGTCAAATCTTCCTCAAGCTCCAATTAGAATGGAATGAGAGCAGAGGTGGTGAAGTTGCAGTCCATACACCTCCAACAGCATCAGGAGGAAGGAAGAAACAAAAAGGACTAAGCCAACCATGGCGTAAGCCGTGAAGAAGACGATGTCCCCAGAGCTTTTCTCGGTGAATGGAAGGCTTCCACATCGCATCGCGTTTTTAGAAAAAGGACTTTGCCAACCCATTAGTTTCCGGACCCTTGTTGATGGTTATTATATACCAATTTCAACCGTCAATATAACTCAAATATTTGAAGGAATGAGTATTTCCTACACACATCATAGTTATAAATAACCTAGTACCACTTGTACTTGGAGAAAATGGTGCATGTAGGTATTTTATACAGAATTGAGGTGAAACAAGGGTATGGATCCTAAATAATACCTTCTCATCCAATCAGACGCCGACATGTGATAGCACATGGATCAAATGGCCCACTTACAGGAGTATACGAGGAGATCCAACAGTGCAACACTCCGAAACACTCATGGGACCCACATGTCAGCCACCTAGAGAAAGCACAAGCCGTTTGGAGTGTTTACCAGGTCGGCTGAACAGGTGGTTCAGCCGACCTGGTCTTCCCACCAAACCTGGTCAGCCTCCACGTGTTGGCTCCTCCCGGTTTATTGAAGTTGTTGATGAGTGATTCACGTGCTTATGGTGGTGGGAACCGACCCTTCTCCAGCTATAAATAGGACCCCTCACTTCAACACACACCACTTGAGCATCATTCTATTGTATTGTAACACCCTCATTTTCATGCATAATGCATTGCATGCATCCTCATAAATGTTTAACATAAAGCAACCTAAAAAAGAAACAAGATTAAAGTGAATTTAGGTCTAATCAGCATCTTAAATCTGTCAGGGTACGGACTTGTCCAGCCTCATTATCGGACTAGTCCGGTATTCCCCTTCTATTCAAAAAATCAATTCTTCTTCAGAGCCCGGACGTGCCCGGCACGATGCACGGACTAGACCGTTTGAGGTTCTGATGTTTTCCCGAACGTGTCTGATTTTGAGCAGACTAGTCTGATCGTGTCTCAATTTCAGTCTGGATCAGCCTTTTCTAGCCACTGCGGACTTGTGTGGCCCAGTATATCGGACTTGTCCGAAGTAGTCCCTGTTACAAAACGAACTTGTCCAGTCCTATTGCGGACTAGTCCGGCCTGTGGAATTCAACTCAGATTCTATTATTCTTCCACAATTGGTTATTAGGTAATTGCCTTAATTGGGCCCAATAACTTCTTGCCCAACCTCAAAGGAGCCAAAGTGGACCCCACCTCAGGCCCTACACGTCCCCCACCAAATTCTACTTGGAATACACCCCAAAACCCTACCTCTCCACCCCTATATAAGCAACCCAATACCCCACACCTCTCCATCACAATTGAAAACCCTCACTGCCAACCTTTGTCTTGTGCCATCGTCAAGGAGTCCAGAAGCAAGGAGAAGGAGGAGAACATGAAGAAGGATTAGTCAAGCTTGATCTTCATTAACTTTTCGACATCAACGTTCTTCATCGCCAAAATCATCATCAACACCTCTTATCAAGCCCTAACCGTCAAGAATCAGGTGTTGCACCCCAACTCTTGATCCTTGGATCTCTAAACTTACGGTACACCCTCTACATCCACTTCTCCACGTGAAATTAACCCCAAATCCCCGCTGATCGGAAAACCCTAATTCGCAGTTCTGATCAGGGCGGACTAGTCGGGCCTTGATACCGGACTTGTCCGGCCTCTGAATCTGTATTGTGCTGAATTAATTCTAAATTAACTAAAATGACCTCGAAACCTATTCAAACTTGTTAAGAACCATTGTAATTAGCTTAGTAAACATTAGTAGCAACTCTTTAACATGTTTTACTTCAAAATTGCACAAATCATGCATATCATGGCATATTGAGTAATTTATGGGCATTTATCGATTGTAATATTGTTTTGCATGATTTTTTTTGACCAGGAAAAGCTGCAAGGGAGAACCCCGGCAGCATTGAAATAATATAAAATCAAAAGCAGAGTTTAATTACAAAGGCACAACATCACTTGGCTAGGTGTTCCAGAGAGAAGAACAACCCTTACAAGCTCTGTAGCCACAGTATCATACACTCCCTATCATCCGACTTAAAGCGACAAGCTTGAAGATTGATGGAGGCAATGAAGGATCTCTTCCAGGCAGATACAACAGGGGGAGTTTCTAAAAATGCAGTTGTTTCGAATAATCCAAATCTCCCAGGCTGCTATAGCAAAGATCTCCATGAATGTCGGACGACTCCAGTTGTACTTGGCCTTCTCCAGGGTGTCGAAGAAAGGGATTTCATGATCCTAGTGGATCCCAATAACATTCCAGCATTTCATGTTGAAGGGGAAACTAAAGAAGAGGTGATAAGTGAGCTCTTCAGCTTGGCCTACACAAAGAACGCAGGTGTTGTCATTTCCTTCGATGGCTATGTTTTTTTCACTTCAAGAGATTTCGTGAATTCAGTCGATCTCTGAATAAAAGCCACATGAAGATTTTTATTTTCTTGACAACCCGCGAAGCCCAAATCCAGCTTAAGGGGGCTGGTGGCTTAATGTGTTTGAAGCAGCCATTATAGATATTTTTTGAGCTGAATACCCTTACTCCAACCGCTAGGCTCCATATATCATGATATTGATCCCTGAGAGAGACCTCATCCAGCAGCAGTTCAAGGTTTGTTAATTCTAGCGGGGCCTCATCTGACAGCGATTGAAAGAAATGAAGTAGATGATCTAGCGTACCAATGAATTGTGCCATTGAGATGTTAGTTTTTTCAAATGAGTACAGTCTAGGCATGTCCCTTCTTAGCATATGCCCTTCCCAATGATCCTGCCAGAGCCTAATTATGTCCCCTCTCCTGACTTTGACCTGAAAATTCTTGTGAAACGAGTCAGATAGGCTCACTATATCCCTCCACCAGAAGGACTCCTTGCCTTTTGTGCTGTGCGGCGGCTTTCCATTGTTGCAATATTTTTGGTAAATGAGTTGAACCCAAGGAGTATCATCGTTGTTATATATTTTCCAGAGAAATTTCATGATTAGGGCTTCATTCATTTTGTAAGAGGTTTTTGAGTCCCAGTCCACCATTTTCCTTTGGGGTTGTAACCTGATCCCATGCCACCAAGGGTCTGCCTTTACCTGATACATCCGAGCCTCTCCACAGACATTGCTTTCTAGCTCTATCAATTTCTTGGATGACCGAGATTCTCAGCTTGATGGTGCACATGGCATAGATGGGTATGACGGATATTATACTGTTGATGAGTGTGCATCTGCCAGCCATGGCCAGCCAAGTTGCTGCACCAGTTAGCTTCTTTTGTACTCTTGAAATGAGCCCTTCAAAGGCGTCTGCTTTGGGCCTGTCTAGCCCCATGGGCAGTCCCAAGTATGTGAATGGGAATGAACCTATGGTACAGCCCAGGGTGGCTGCTAGGACTATGGCCTCCACTTCATTAAGGTTGATTGGCATTAATCTTAATTTTCCCCAATTCACTTTTAAACCTGTCGCCCCTCCCAAAGCTTGCAGTAAATTTTTGAGGAAGAAGAGCTCTCCCTGGTTAGCTTTAAGGACTAAGATGGTGTCATCTGCATATTGGACCACCGGGAATTCGGCATTTGTTTCATTGCAGCAATGGCAATGACAGAAGACCCAACTCCACTGCTTTATTGATGGAGATCTGTAGGAGGTCAGCTGCCAATACGAAGAGGAGGGGGGACAGGGGATCCCCCTACCGGACACCTCTTCTGCAATGGAATGTCTTTCCTGGGACCCCATTAAGAAGTACTGCAGAAGTAGCAGTTGAGAGAATGTCTGCCACCCACTTGGTCCACTGCTCAGGGAACCCCATGACTCGCAACATCGATAAAATGAAGTCATGTTCAACCTTATCAAAGGTTTTTTCAAAGTCCAGTTTGAGTACTATGATGCCTGTATTGGATTTTTTGCATTGATAAAGATATTCATATACCCATGCCATGCAATCCTGAATGGTTCTTTTTTTGATGAAACCATATTGATTTCTGTGAATGATGCTTGTGATGACCTCCTGCAATTGGACTGAGAGGATCTTAGTAATCAGTTTTATAGTGGAATTCAACAGTGATATGGGTATGTAATCTGTGACCCTGCTGGGGTTGGGAACCTTCGGGATGAGAGTGATTAGTGAGCTGATTAACATTTGGAGGCTGATATTGCCATTGAAGATGTCTGAGCAGAACAAATATATGTCTTCCTTGATGATGTTCCAGCATGCTTGAAAGTATTTTGTGTTGAAACCATCTGGTCCTGGAGCTTTGTCACTTGGCATGCTTTAATGGTGCGGTCAATTTCATCTCTAGTAATTGGGTTGCATAGAATGTGTAAATGTTGATTGGGCAGAATCCATTGTTGTATTTGGGGCCATGGATGAGTTGGGCCAGATTGTCCTAACCTTTCATTGAATTCCTTCCAAAGAGCTTTTTGTCCTTGATCCATCAGTTCTACTCCTTGGTCATCCCGAATGACCGGAATGGTGTTTCTCCTGTACCTTTCCGTTGCAGCAGCCATAAAAAATTTTGTTGGCTCATCTCGAAGCATTGCCCACCGCTCCGTGTAACGTTGTTGCCAGTAGTCATTCTGTTTTTTGATAAGCTGGGCAGTTTGTTGCTTGATCATGTTTTTGAATCTTCTTTCCTGTGGAAATAAGGCTCGTTGTCTTCCAATGTGTCCAGGATCAGGATAACTTCATTGCAACGTTTGATCAGTTTGGTCAGGCCACCCAATGATCTGCTCCATTTTCGCAACTTGTATCTCAAACGCTTTAGTTTGGCTGAAACTCTCGTGGCACTTCCAACGTGGACAGAGGCTGATCCCACGAGTTTTTAACAATAGCGAAAAATTGGGGATGCCTGAGCCAGTAATTTTCAAACCTGAAACACTTTGCTTTCGGTATGGCAGTGCTGATCTGAGCCACCAGCGGAACATGGTCGAAGGTGTCTCTGGCTAGCGGTCTTAGCATGGAATTAGGAAAGGTCAAAGTCCCCTACGCCGAAGTAAAACACCAATCTTGATGTTCAAGAAGAGGAGACACTTGCATGTTGCTCCAGGTGTAAGACCGTCCCTGTAGAGAGATTTCAATGAGCCCCAAATGTTGAATGATGCTATGAAAGTCTGCATATCGCCGATATTCGCTCCAGCACGGTTTCGGTCGCTCATGTTGCGGTAAAAGTTGAAGTCCCCCAGTATCATCCATAGCTCCTGCGGTTGCAAGTCTAGGTTCCACAGCCAATCAACGAACTCTTGTCGTTGAGGGCCCTGACAGGGGCCATATACAGAGACCAGCTGCCAAAAATCCCGTTTTGGCGAGATGTGAACCGCATGGAAATGGCAAAGTACCTGATTTCTAAAGTCTCCCCCTGCAACAAGCTATCATTCCAGCCGACTAGGATACCTCCCGAGGCACCCCTTGAAGGTGCGGAAGCAAATTTGTTGAATCTTCTGGGAGCCACTCTTTTGAGGAAGGATATATCAATGTGTTACTTTTTAGTTTCTTGGATACAAAAAATGTTACATTCAGGAACCTCCTCTATCTTGGCTTTAACTGCCTGCTGTTTATCAATGCTGTTGATACCGCGAACGTTCCAGTTTAACATGTTCTAGTTTCTGTTTAAATTGTGCGCCATAAATAACCGGGGGAAGGTGGAAAACTGCTAGAGACGTAATCCTGGCCAGAAGGAAGTGGGTGGATACTCAGCGAGTTGAGTCTATGAAGATAGGAGGAATTGTGCGTCCAGGGCGCTTGCCACAGGGTGTTCAGTCCCCAGAGGTAGAGAAAAGGCCCATAGTTAAAGAAAGAAGGTAGACACAAATCACAAAAATCACCGGCCAAAAGCTAGTACAATTCAGGTAACTAGTCCAGTAGCCAATGCAGTAGGTCATAATCAAAGTCCCCCAAATAAACTTGATTGACCACACCTTTGATCTAGGTCGCCATTTGAACCCAATAAACAAGTGTTCAGGACAACTACTGTGTTTAGTAGATAGAGTAGCAAAATAATGAGTTCCGAACATCACATCAGCCAACTTGCCCATATTGGCAGCAACAACATCCAAAATGACAATATAACAGTTAGGTCTGAAAGCAGACAGGCCGGTCCGTGTGTCCCCCACGTCCCCCTCTCCAGGGTGCTTAAGGTTGATGGTTGTCATTGATATCCAACGCCAGGAGGGTCATCAGCTAACGTACCACCTCAGGTGGGACGCCGCATTCCTTTTCTGCCATCACCTACAGCAAAGCGATGGGGAGCTCAGGATAGGGGCAGATAGAGTCAAGAGAATCAAGGCTGGGGAATTTTACGGGACCTGGGAATAAGTTGGGCAGAGAGGCCCCAGACGGTGTGCCAGCACTTGAGTATTCCTCCAGTTGCATCGGCGCAGGTGTCGATTTGTGCCCTTGTCTGATGATCTGCAGTCGCGGGCTTCTCGTTGGCTTGCCAGCGTCAGGTGTTACGTTGGAGTAGGAGGGGCCTATGATGTCAACCACCGGTGGTTTTCGTGACTTGCTGCGAGAGGTGTATGCCTTCACAGCTTGCTTGTCCTTCTTCTTGTCTTTACAAACCCATGGCTCTATTGTGATATCCTTGATGACCACGGAGGATTGACCAGAGATCTGTTCATTGCTTTGGTGAGGACTTTGCTGATCATTGTTGCTATTAAAGGACATTGTAATGACCTTGCTGAACCCGCCTTGGCCACTAGGCTCGTTGAACTGCACATTCCACCAGGCAGACGGAGAGTTAGGGAATGCAACCCGAAGCATTCTTCTCTGCCCCATAGAATCCACTGGTTTAAGCCAGTCCGGCTGCTAACTGACATCTTCAGGGTTAACTAGAGAGAAGTTCTGATGCTCATTTCTCGCTGCCCTTGCAGCGGTTTGTACTGCATTGACCGCGATGGATGAGTCTTCCTGGATGGGGGCATCGGAGGAGATGGCAATCTCCTGGTGTGGGGGTGGCGGTGGCGGCCCCCAGGGGACCCAACCCTCATTGCCTTGTTGATCTTCTTGCTGTTGCACGTGCACATCCCAGTTTGCATCCCCCTGTGGACCGTCCTCCTGCTGATGTTCCTCTTCCGGTGCTGGTTCTTGTAGCGGGTGCGGGTTACCATCTTCTGGTGGGTCATATTCCGGCGGTATGCCCCAGGGCATTTCTGCAATCCCGTGCGGGTTTATCCAGTTAAGGATGTAGACTGGGCAGTGTAGGATCGAAGAGCACGTGAAAAGCTATCAGAGGGGGGGTGAATGGTAGATTTAAAAATCTTACGCAGCAGAAACAATTAAACCCCAACCCCTTTGGCAGAAAAACGATCTGTTAAAACAATCATGTGTGAGACTAATCTAAATGGTTTCACCATGAAAAAAGTGATAGATATCAGATATAATCAAGTCACGAAAACAACACAACAAGAATCACTCAAATCCGTCGAGAAAAACTCAAGTTACAATCGAAAGATCAAACAAAGGTCAATCTGCCCAACCTGAGAAAAACAGTTTCTGGAATGCTGCAAAGAAACTCGTGTAGATCAAAAACCACAAATCCAATGACCGTGAAATTTTTACATATGATATATAATCAAGTTGTGAAGATAACTCAAAAAGAATCAAGCCAATTGGATCTGTAAAACTCGAGTTATGATAAAACTACCGACGAAAGGTAGTGCTGTCCAGAAACTCGACGAGTAAAACTTGTCTGGAACAAGTCGGACGAACAAGGCACAAAAGTTCCTTCAAACTACGAATTTTATTCAATACAACACAAGAGGAACAGCCCCAAAGTCGTGCACCATGAGATCTGGGCTCTCTTGCTTATATAACCAGCTCGAAAGCCAACTCAACTCAAATCAGGAACCTAATCCTACTCTGTTCACGAATCGTAATTTTCCATAACTGCTTAGGATTCTTCTATACGCAGATAGAAGCAATCTTAAGACTTCCAAATACCTTAGGAACGTATCCCAAATTCCTAAACAACTAAAATTCGTGACCCACACGAAATCCTATCATAACCAACTCAAATCTTTTCATATTTGAGTCAAACCTGACTCAGCCGCAGCCTGAGTCCATAACCTAGTCAGTTGGACCTTAACGACCAACTCTTTACGTCCAAATCTCTTCATCACATCTCGGAACCATGTAGCCACGTCCATGCACTCCTTGCACATGTGCAAACATCTTCCAATGACGTCCACGATATGTTCACATACATTGTTCTTGATTCAATCATGCTGCGCAACCTCCTGATCAGCTCAACCATAATTCCTCCTGAATTCGGTTGTTGGAACCTCATCTCCTCCCTGAGACTAGTCCAATGGATCTTGTCACCAGCCATGTCTTGAACTCAAGTAACACCTGCACATAAATAAACAACCAATCCATACGAGCCCAAGTCCTCGACTTGACTCAAGTTAGTTCCGAACACAACACCTTACGTGAGAACCTCACATAAGCAAGTTGCAAAAACACAGTAACATGATATCATTCATGTCAATCAAAAATGCACCAAAGACATAGCAAATGAATACTAAGCAATCTTTCCAGAGATGTAAAGCAAGTACAAAACATTGCAAATGAAAAACAGAAGCATTGCGGTCAAGTTCCGGACCTTGATAAAAAGGTGTTTTGGTGATATTCAAAACTTCTATCATCAAAGCCAAGTGTATTCACTAAAAGCCAATGTATTCAGCACACATAGTTCTTAGAATCTCCCCCCTTGATGAATGCATTGGCAACACCATTTAAAATCCGAACATTGGCTTATTCACATAAAGGTTTTGAAGGAAATTTCTCCCCCTTTGTAAATCAAAAGTAAAATGAGAAGAAAATCCAAAAATTATCCCATATTATCTCTCCCCCTTTATTATCTCTCCTTATGCACATATTCTCTTTCTCTTCATGCTTATCTCTCCCCCTTTGACAATGTATTCAGCAAGTATTGAGCATATAAACAAATTATCTCTCCCCCTTTAGTTGTTATGAGCATATTATAACAGATACATATAAACAAAGCTAATCCAAGTCATACTATCAAGTACCTTACATTATCACATCATTGAAATACATAAAGTAGTGTAAGCCATGCTAGAGATCAAATGTAATTTTCAATTTAAGTAAGTCATGATCTCACAAACTTAACTATTTCAAAACCTGAAATCATGACACTAGTTGCTGCATTTTATTATTTTTCAAAGCATAAATTTAGATCATATGATATTTGCAAGAGATTATATGCGCATCTGCCTTATTCTAACCAACCAAGCCAAGCTTATGTCATTTGACAATCAGAAGCTTAAGGACATGGTTTTAGTCATACACAACTTCTTCCAAGTTCATATCTAAGTGCAATGATAAGCCATCTCAAAAGAAGAAGTGCGATGCATGCATATTCTCTTGATCATTTCTCAATTTATATTTATTCATAAAAACTCAACATGTGAGTTGATTACTTGATTAATTCTTAATGATTAAAAGCACTTGTGAGCATGTAACAAGTTCAAAACAGCAAGAAAGTTCGACCATGACCAGTTTTAGTGTAAGTAATTATTCCAATTACTAGACATGGCAAAAACTACAAAATGTATAACACGAGTAATGTAGTAAGAACTTTCAGCATGTAAAAGGAATCACAAAGTCATATATGTATGAAATACTACGCTCATATTATTTTAATTTCAGATTCACACATAAACTTCCCAAGTTTCAAAACTCCCCCTAATTTAAGTCATGAGGATGCATAACCCCTATTTCTCTATGGATGTAACAAAAACGAGTGAAATCCAAAGGTTTTGTAAAAATGTCAGCCAATTGTTGTTCGGTATCTACATGGTGAAGCACAATGTTTCCTTTTTCAACATTATCTCAGAGAAAGTGATACCTAATGTCAATGTGCTTAGTTCTAGAATGTTGCAGGGGTTTTTAGCAATACAAATGGCACTAGTGTTATCACAGAACAGTGGAACACTACCTAGATCAACCCCATAGTCCTTAAGTGTTTGAACAATCAAAAGAATTTGTGAGCAAGCACTAGCAGTAGCTACATATTCAGATTCGGCTGTGGATTGTGCAACTGAATTTTGTTTTCTAGAGGACCAAGCAACAAGTGAATTACCAAGAAAATGACAAGCACCGGAAGTACTTTTCCTATCAATCCTACAACCTCCAAAAACAGCATCGGAAAAAGCTTTCAAAGTAACGGTTGAGGAAGAAGGAAGAAAAATGCCAAATTCTTGAGTTCCATGTAAGTACCTGAGAATCCTTTTGATGGCTTGACGACGTGAAGCACGTGGGGAAGCTTGAAACCATGCACAAAGACATACGCTGAATTGTATGTCTGGTCTTGATGCCGTGAGGTACAAAAGTGATCCGATCATGCTTCTATATTCTTTTTGATTCATGGGTTCACCATCTTCATCAAGTCCAAATGTTGTTGCTGTTCCCATTGGTGTTCGAAGAGGCTTGCTTTTGTCCATGTTGAAGCGCCTTAGGAGATCTTTTGTATACTTCGTTTGATGCACAAAGGCACCCTCCTTAGTTTGCTTGATTTGCAGCCCCAAAAAGTAAGTGAGTTCACCCATCATACTCATTTCAAATTCGGAACTCATCGTTGATGAAAACTTGGACACAAGATCATGAGAAGCACAACCAAAGATAATATCATCCACATACACTTGAACGAATAATGAGTCATTGCCATGCTTAAGCACAAAAAGAGTTTTATCAACCTTGCCCATGGTAAACCCTTTTTCAAGTAAGAATGTTTTTAACCTATCATACCATGCTCTAGGGGCTTGTTTGAGACCGTACAAGGCTTTGGACAGTTTGTAAACATGATTAGGAAAATCTGGATTTTCAAAACCCGGTGGTTGTTTCACATAAACCTCCTCATCTATGTAGCCATTAAGAAAAGCACTTTTAACATCCATTTGATATAGCTTAAAACCAATAGATGCAGCAAAAGCTAACAAAATTCTTATGGCTTCTAATCTAGCAACAGGAGCAAAAGTTTCATCAAAATCTAGACCTTCAACTTGAGTGAAACCTTGAGCAACCAGCCTAGCCTTATTCTTAACCACAACCCCATCCTCACTTTGTTTATTTTTAAATGCCCATTTAGTTCCAATTAAAGTGTGACCTTGAGGTGGAGGTACAAGTTTCCAAACATTATTTCTTTCAAAATTTTCTAACTCTTCTTGCATGGCAATAATCCAAGATTCATTAGTGAGTGCGTGTGATATATCTATGGGTTCAAAAGAAGCAACAAAAGCAGAATGAGCATAAGAGTTTGGATCGCAAAACCTGGACCGTGTGACTCGTTCGTGCAAGCTTCCAATCATCTGTTGTGGGGGATGATCTTTGTAAAACTATAGGGGAAAAGATGTCTCACAAGCTTCTTCTTCTTCATGTTCATCACAAATCGATGAGCTTGTGACTTGAGGATGATTTGAATCAGCATTGATGGTTGTCAGTGCTGGTTCAGAATTAACATCCGGACCTGAACCAAAGTGTTTAGCTGCTGAATTTTCGGGCAGCAGCTCCAATTCTTCCTCATCTTCAATGAAAATGATCCCCCCCTGCGGATATGGATCTGGACCTGCAATGTTTGAGCTAGTACCTGGGCTAGCTTCATCAAAAGACACTTCACAAGTCTCCACAATTTTGTTAGTGTCAAGTAAAAGCACACGGTAGCCTCTAGTATGAGATGGATAACCAGGAAACATGCCATCAATGGATCTAGGTTCAAATTTATCAAGATTAACATGTTTCTTAACCCAGCATTTGCAACCAAAGACCCGAAAGTGTGTAACACTAGGCCTATGTCCAAACCGGAGCTCATATGGTGTTTTACCTAGCTTAGCATGCAAGAAAACACGATTTGAGACATAACAAGCGGTTGCTAACGCATCAACCCAAAATTTCCCAGGAGTTTGATATTCATCAAGCATATTCCTAGCCATCTCAACTAAGGTTCTGTTCTTTCTTTCTACAACACCGTTTTGTTGAGGAACATATGGTGAAGAAAATTGATGATCTATTCTATTTTAAGCACAAAAGTGATCAAAAGATTGATTTTTAAATTCAGTTCCATTATCACTTCTAATTGCTTTTAAAGATCCTGGGTAATCAATTGATAATCTAAGAAATAAAGTTCTAAAGTGACTAAAAACTTCATTCTTAGACGCCATAAAGTAAACCCAAGAGTATCTAGAATAATCATCAACAATCACAAGTACATACCATTTACCTCCGAAGGATTGAACACGTGAAGGTCCTACGGTGTCAAGATGCAAAGTTGACATGGTTCAGTTGTCATGATCATTGTGAGAGGAGTATGTGAACCTGCAACCATCTTAGCATTTCTACAAGAAGAGCACACAATTTCTTTGTCCCCTTTAAGCTTAGGCAGCCCACGTATGCCATTAAGAGCACTAACACGCGTTAGGTGATCAAAGCCTACGTGACCAAGTCTACGATGCCAAAAGTATAGGTCCTTTGAATCATTAGCAACTAGACACCTATGCTTAGATGAAGACATATCAAAATCAGCTTTAAAAACTCTTCCAAACCGAGACATGTTAAAAATAAGCTCACTATTTGAACTTACAACTTTGCAGTAGTTTTTATTGAAAATAATTTCCAGATTTTCATCTAGCAATTGTGAAACACAAAGAAAGTTGTATTTCAAATTTTTGACAAGTGCCACATCCTTCAAAGTGTAGTGATTATTTACTCTAACCGAACCCTTAGCAATTATGGGAGTTGAAGAATTATCGGCAAAAGTAACATTCTCTACACATGACACAAAAGAGAGGGAGGAGAACCAATCTTTGTTACCGGTCATGTGGCGTGAGCAACCTGAATCCACAATCCAAATGTTCTCCTTCCTCAAAGGTGTAACCTACATAGAAGCACAATACATCGATGACTCAATACTGGGGTTAGTCAAAAGACATTTAGGAATCCAATACTGAGTCACGCGATGTGTAGCAGGAAAAACACGTGAAAGCTGAGACAAAACAGCAGGTTTATGAGTCAAAGTTTGAGATTTTTTATTCTTAACTACTGACCTATAAGGTGTTACTTGTGTAGCACAAAAATCAGTAGCTCCGGAGGCAAAAACAGAAGGTCCGGAGGTAAATTTTGAATGTTTTTGACTCAAAAGAGCAGGTTGTACATTCGGTTCAATATGTGCAGCAAATTTTGCATGAAAGCTATGAGATCTAGCAACCATTCTTTCCCTTTTCTGTTGTTTAGCTAGTCTATAACAAAAATCTATGACATGACCATCTCTACCACAGTAGGTACAATGAAATTTAACTTTGTGTTCATGTCTAGATGAGCAAACAACATTTTTATTTGAAACCGAATGAGACAATACTCCTGCAGATTTGAAAACCACTTCTTTTTGTTTAGGAACTATTTGAATCAAACCACTTCCTAATGACTTTACAATTTTAGGTGGATGTTTCTTAGCATGAGCATGAGAATCAAAACCTAAACCAGTTTTATGATTGCAAGACTTGGATGAATTTAGCAGTAAGTTTAGGTTCTTATTCCCATTACAAAACCGATCAAATGTCTTATGCATGTTATCAAGTTTATTGGACAGATCAAGGCAATTTTCACATGAAGTTTTTCCTTTTAATTTACAATTGGAACAATATTTAACTTCATGACAACGTAAAGCATTGTTCAATATAGAGATTTCATTCATAGCATCTTGCAGTTTCTTATCAAGATCATCACAACTAGAACAATGCAAATCAATTGTAGAACAAGAAGCATCTTTTAAGTTTCCAATATTAAGTGCAGCAATCTTTTTGTTCTTTTCAATTTCAAGTTCAAGTTTATCAAGTGTGGAGGTATGTGCACTTCTTAGGGAGGACAATTGTTCATATATTAAGTCACATGAGGAACAAGAATCATCACTAGGAATCAAGTATTTCAAACGATTAATTTTAGATTCTAGTGACTCAATTTTAATAGCATTGTCCCTAAGCTTTTTGTCCTTTTTCTTAATAATAACAGTGGCACGAGAAATAGCATCACACATTTCTTCGCAGTTAGGACATACCTCTTCATTGTCGCTGTTGTGTTTTGCCTCCTCCATACTTGATCCTGACTTGCCCGCCATGAAGCACAAGTTTGCCAAATCATCTTCATCTTCATCACTTCCAATGTCCACGTCGCTTGAGCCATGTTCATGGAGTGCTGAGATAAAACTGCTCACCAATTGAAGTCCTGTAAAACCCTTCTTTTTCTTCGTATCTTTTGCAGAGGAGTGCTTTGTTCTTGTTTTCTTTTCATCCTGGGAAGTAGGACCTGAAAGGTTAGGTCAATCTGAACGAAAATGTCCTGTCTTACCACATTCAAAGCATCGTTGAGGTCCGGAGCTTCCTCTCCTTCTAGTTCTCACATTTTGCAATGCTTTTGAAAACCGGGTAGAGATGAACGCTAGCTCCTCCTCTGGAAACTCCTCAATCTGTTCAAGGGTTAGAGAGGACAGCAAAGCAAGTGTACCACAAGATGATGTTTGACCGGAACTAGGCATGTCACGTTGAGAAACAAAAGCAATAGACTTGTTGGGGTTCTTACGTGAGATTATGTCAATTTCATTAGTTTTTAACTTGGAATATAGCACATCTAAAGTAAGTGAACTCATGATAGTAGATTCACGAATAGATGTGACTTTCATCTCCCAAATTGACATATCTAATGCACTCAGTAATTGTCTAGCATTTTCAGCATCTGAAAAATTAACATTGACACTACGCAAGTTGCTGAGAATCTTATTAAAGCGAGCAAAAAGGTCATCAATAGACTCACCGGGTTGCATCTCGAAGTGCATGTATTCTTTCTTGAACATGTCTTGTCTTACCTCTTTGATCGTGTTGGATCCTTTGTGTTAGTCACAAAGTGCTTTCCACACATCGTATGCAGATCGGAGGTGTGCAACACGGTCGAAGTCGCTTTGTGTTAATCCTTGTATGATCAAGTTCCGAGCCTTGTTGTTGTTGTCGACATCTCTCAGATTTGTAGCTGTAACTTGATCGTTTGATGGAACTTCGTAAGGCTTGTATACATTCTCCCATATTGCAAAGCCTTGTGCCTAGATGAAAGCCTCCATGCGTACCTTCCAAACCTGAAAATCAATACCAGCGAACACACAAGGTTTGGCAGAGTACTTCTCCAAGATGATTAGTCAAAAACATGCGCAAATCACAAATATTAGAGCACCATGGATCTGATACCAATTGTAGGATCGAAGAGAACGTGAAAATCTACCAGAGGGGGTGAATGGTAGATTTAAAAATCTTACGCAGCGGAAACAATTAAACCCCAACCCCTTTGGCAGAAAAACGATCTGTTAAAGAAATCGTGTGTGAGACTAATCTAAACGTGTTTCACTGTGACAAAAGTGATAGATATCAAAGAGAATCAAGTCACGAAAAAAAACAACAAGAATCATTCAAATCCGTCGAGAAAAACTCAAGTTATGATCGAAAGATCAAACAAAGATCAATCTGCCCTACCTGAGAAAAACAGTTTCTGGAATGCTGCAAAGAAACTCGTGTAGATCAAAAACCACAAATCCAATGACCGTGAAATTTTCACATATGATATATAATCAAGTTGTGAAGACAACCCAAAAAGAATCACATCAATTGGATCTGTAAAACTCGAGTTATGATAAAACCACCAACGAAAGGTAGTGCTGTCCAGAAACTCGACGAGTAAAACTTGTCTGGAACAAGTCAGACGAACAAGGCACAAAAGTTCCTTCAAACTATGAATTTTATTCAATAGAACAAAATAGGAACAGCCCCAAAGTCGTGCACCACGAACTCTGGGCTCCCTTGCTTATATAACCAGCTCGAAAGCCAACTCAACTCAAATCAGGAACCTAATTCTACTTTGTTCACGAATCGTAACTTTCCATAACTGCTTAGGATTCTTCTATACGCAGATAGAAGCAATATTAAGACTTCCAAACACCTTAGGAACGTATCCCACATTCCTAGCAACTCAAATTCGTGACCCACACGAAATCCTATCATAACCAACTCAAATCTTTCCATATTTGAGTCAAACCCGACTCAGCCGCAGCCTGAGTCCATAACCTAGTCGGTTGGACCTTTCCGACCAACTCTTTACGTCCACATCTCTTCATCACATCTCGGAACCATGTAGCCACGTCCATGAACTCCTTGCACACATTCAAACATCTTCCAATGATGTCCACGATATCTTCACATGCATTGTTCTTGATTCAATCATGATGCGCAACCTCCTGATCAGCTCAACCACAATTCCTCCTGAATTTGGTTGTTGGAACCTGATCTCCTCCCTGATACTAGTCCAAAGGATCCTGTCACCAGCCATGTCTTGAACTCAAGTAACACCTGCACATGAATAAACAACCAATCCATACGAGCCCAAGTCCTCGACTTGACTCAAGTTAGTTCCGAACACAACACCTTACGTGAGAACCTCACATAAGCATGTTGCAAAAACACAGTAACACGATATCATTCATGTCAACCAAAAATGCACCAAAGACTTAGCAAATGAATACTAAGCAATCTTTCCATAGATGTAAAGCAAGTACGAAACATTACAAATGAAAAACAAAAGCATTGCGGTCAAGTTCCGGACCTTGATAAAAAGGTGTTTTGGTGATATTCAAAACTTTTATCATCAAAGCCAAGTGTATTCACTACAAGCCAATGTATTCAGCACACATAGGTCTTACAGGCAGGACCAAGAGCAACCGACACCATCTCTGGTTCCTTGTTGTAGAACCAGGCTTCTGGGGACCAAGCAAGCATGATTTTAGAGACACTTGACCAGTATAAACCCTAGCGCCCTCGGGCTGGTATGCCATTGCAGTAGCTTGCCGAAGCCGAAAACCGCCAGTTCGATGGCATCCGCTGATCTGTAGTCTAAAGGGTAACCCAAGATCATGAACCATCCTATGCATCCAAACTCATCTGTCTGACGGTTCCTTCCAAAGTCATGCCTAATAAAGGACACACGAACCCCTTGTACCCTGATCGGTTCCCTCATGACTAGAAGATCCCGAAAGAGACTTGTCTAAAAGGCATACAAAGCTATTCCCAAAGGGGTGAGACAAGAGAAGGTGACAGTGATACCCATAACCTGCATGAGGTGATCTCTAATCCTGATCCGGAAGTCGTCGTAGTGATCCTCCGCCAGAGTCCGATCCACATCAACTGCCACTGCAAACTCCTCGTGAGCCGGATGGTGGTCGCCAAGTAGATGAACAACCATCCTTGCGAGTCTCTCTGGCCCTGCATCAAGGAAGTCGAAGTGCTGATTTGCAAGGAACCGGGTAGGGTCTATCGGAAAGTTTGCCGTAATTCTGAGGGGGTTGGCACGCGAGAGAGCAATGGAGATGGAGCTGGAGTGCAAGATGCGAAGGAGCCAAGAAGATGGAGCGTCCTGGGAGAAGGTGGGGGGGGGGGCGGTTTGGTTTGTGAGTGGCGATTGCCGAGAGCGGTTCCAGGGAGAGCCCTAAATCCTTATTGGTATGTGGGTTTTTCTTGCACCACACCCGATTTTCTTTGAAGGACAAGAAACGGTTCTTCCTAATGTGACCATAGCCAAAGAAAAGATTACATTGGATCTTATTGCGGCATCGCCGTTTCAGGTGGAAGGGACTGAGGCATTTAAAACAGCATTTCACATCCGACGGCAGAGAGTCATGATCGCCTAGCTGCCTCGGTTCCCTCTTCTGCTCGCTGTCACATCCACGCCAAGTCCCCTCGGGGGCACGCGAGACCGAGACCTGAGAAGCAAGACTCTCCCCCGAGCGAGAACACTCACCGACCTCCCGCCTAGCAGGTCTATGCCTAGGATTGTTGCTGTCCAGCACGAACAAGTCAGGGGCGTGCGTCAGATTATGCGTACACAATAGCGCCGGAGGCCAGTGAGCTATGAATGGGGTGGGACCAGACTTCCCTTTGTCCACTCGAGAATTCAAAATGTTGCATTGGTTGTTGTGCCATGTACCTTTTTTTGCGATGGATGACCGATTATATTCGGCCAACTTCCGGCTAGCCAGGAAACATAGTCCGGCGACATTTCTTGGGGCTTGGTGAGGATCACATAATATTTTTCCGAGCCACAACCCTTTTACCTTTGGGGTTGCCTTCTTCACTGGAGATTGTTACCGAATTGGGGAGGTGAAAGAGACCCGCCTCCTGTTTACTGGCTTCTTCCTAGAGACCGTTGTCTAGCATTCGGGCTGCTCCTTCTCCCACTGCCTGTACTCAGAGTTCAAGTCATGCCCTCCCATGCGCCAGAATTGGAAGTACACATCAAAGGATGATGTGGTGATCCTTCTCTTAGCGTTGATCAGCAGTCCCACTTTCTTGCTGGCTACCAAGAAGCGGAACGAACGCTCTTGCAATTGTTGAACATGAAACTCAAAGGGCGTTCCGCCCAGCACTGAGCTCAAAGCCCAACCAACCGCATTTTTTGAGAGACGGAATGCGTACCTTTAAAAGGTTGCGATCATGAAGAAGGAGCCTTTGGGCGAGGCACCCAGATGATGCACCGTGGAGACGAACTTGTGGTGAACCTCCGCCTGGAAAATTTTTCCAGGACGCAGGTCCCATTCATCCTAGGCCGGCGAGCATCTATCGCCCATGTTTGACTAGCCAACAAGACCACGACCCTGCTTGAACTTACCAGCGCGACCATGGTAGTGTGCAAGGGGTGGTGATGGATGGTGAGGGGGCGGAGGTGTGGTGAGGAGCGGAGCAGGAGCGAGATCCAGTCACCATTTTCCCTTTGTCGCGAGGATAGAAGGTGTCGCTGTAGAGAGTGTTTTCGAGGACCTGTAGAACCAAAACTTCGAAGCCTTCAATCCAAACAAAGCTCAATAGCAAGGCAAGTGCCCTTGATCATTTTGATCCAGGTATTTAAATGTTTTGTTTGCAAAATTGCATGCTTGTTTCAATATGATGGGAAAACCCAATGATACGAGTTTACTAGTTTTGTATGACCACCCTTGTCGCTTCAACACAATGTAGAGAGTCAGGAAGGGTATTTTACACTTTTTGCTTCGCAACGCTCAATTGGGTTTGGGAAATAAACATATTACCTAATTATGAACTGGTTGAACACATTAATGAGGAGAATTGATAATAATGACACTTTAGCAACATGGTTCCTAGGGATCTAAGCAAGCTGGTTATGTGGAATGGGTTGAACTGTTTAGGTGGTTTTGCTTGCTTTAGATCTAAGGATCGGTTCGTGGAGTGACCATCCAGGATTTATAGTGTCATCACAACGCCAAGTATGGGTGCGGCTTAGCTGACTAATTAGCGTGTTGCCATTTGGACCATTAAGAATGCTCGAGGAACTAGTAGTCAGATGGGTTTGTAGTGATTGTCGGACTACCCTGGGATCCGAATGGCTAAAGAGGGGCTCTTGGTTGGATGTGCTCAGTTGGAGACATCACCACCGGTGAAACCTCAGTGGGGTCTAAATATGCTAGTAATCACTTTGTAAAGGCTATTTTGTGATCTCTTGGCCACACACCTAAGGAAGTGTGAGACGGCATAATTGAGATTAAATAGTCATCGAAAGGTCATAAAATCATGAACCCGTGGATAAAGTGGTACAACCTCTGCAGAGTGTGTTAAAAACTATCATGATAGTCGTGCTCCCAGTTACGAGCAACCTGAACCCTCACATGATTAGAGTTATGGACTAGAACATGGTTTAATGGCTGGAATTGAATTGGGAGATGATATGGGTTTATTAGTTGGTTTTGGTACATGGAATTGATGTAATTAAGACAAATGAGTAGTTATGAGTGATTATGGATTATTATTGATGGTATTGGTTATTTAAGCTGAATTTGATGTTATTTGGGTTATTTTGGGATGGACCACACTTAATGATCATAATATTGCATTTCCAACTGTTTTGAATGTACTTTTATGCAATGAGGTATAATTTACCATCATTTCCTTATTTAATCTACATGTCATATTTCATCACACTTGTTGAGTATGACATGTGCTCACCCTTGCTATTTCCCCAACAAATTCAGACACAGGCGACAATGTGGAGTATCAAGATGTCTTTGAGGAGTTCTTGGCGTGCATGTTACCGTGAAGTTTGACTGTGGATTTGGAGTCATTAGTGTTTAGTTTTTCCGCTACAATCTTATTAGAGCTTGTAATCAAGAATATCTGGTTTGTAATAAGGTACTATTATTAGTATTATTATTCGAGATATGGTTATAATCTATTTATCGTTTGTGAATCACTTGTGTATGTGTGTTAAAATCCTGGGCACACATATTCATCACGCTTGATTCATTTTTGGAACCGGGTGTCACAAATTGGTACTAGAGCCGTGTTTGACCGTAGGATGCAAACCTAGGTAGAATGAACACCAAAAAATTACTTAGGACTTATTTCCTATTCTAAATTAGCCTATTTTCCACTATTTTGCCTTCCACTAGCTATATAATGTGGGAAAATTTATGCTTTTTTATGCTCCTGCAATTTTTGCTACTTTTCCATCTTTTTGAGCAAATGCACACACTCTCATTTTAATTTATGGCTGCTGCAATTTCAGAACTGATATTTGCGTTTTTCTCTGATATTCTCAAGTTTTCTTATAGATGGCTCACACCAAAATGACAGCCCGCAAGAGAGCTCGTTTGCCGCCGCTTGGAAGCAAGCTTAGGCCTCGCGAGAAACCGCAAGTGGAACAAGGCCAAGAGGAGGAAGAAGTGAGTTCTCCCGCAAAGGAAGTTGGGCATGAACACTCCAACACGACGGAGGAAGATCCTGAGAAGGTGGAACTTATTGATGATGATGAAGAGGAAGATCCTGAGATGGTGGAATTCTATGATAGTGAGGAAGAGGAAGGTGAAGCACATGAGGACAATGAAGATGAAGCCCAAGAAGAGGAGGAACCATAGGAAGAGGATGAACCCGCTACACAAGAAGAAGTACCTAAAGCCCAAAGGAATGCATTGAAGCCTAGTGAAGCTAGAAAGGAGGACAAATGGCTAATTTAACGTGATGCTCAAGAATTCTATTCCGATGGGACTGATGGAGGATTTGCAGCTAAGCAATTGAAGGAGTTCCTTGATTTATGCAAAATGCACTCGGAATACTATGTCAAGAGGATTCCTCGCCATGGACGTGAAGAATGGAGGGCTCAAGTTACTGTTCTTGCCAAAGATGAGGTGGTCACCCGACTATTTGCAACCACATGGAGATGTACCAGGGGACAAGCTATTGATTATGTTGCTTGGGACTCACTTACTAGATTGTGACACATCTACTGAGAGAAAATTGGAGGTACTAGTTTTGCGTTGCACCCGCAACGCAAAAAGGGAACAAGGGAAGTCTTAAGACCGCAAGATAGAGCCCAAGTCAGTTATCGTGCCATTGACAGGTCTCAAGAAGTATTGGTGAACTTGGGAAATCGCTATGCTGGTGCCATGGAAGAGATCTGTTATTTCCATAAGAATTTGTTCATCATGGAAAAGCAATAGGAAGTCTGAGCCACCGTGGAGATCAATGGTGTAGAAACATCTCCAGCACCTACATGGACATCCAACTCATCTTGACGTGCGCCCATGTATGCCTCACCGTCACTGTCGCCGTCGCTGCCTCATGCCAGGACAGCCACAATTCACATAATTAAGTCTAGGTCCCCTATCTAGAAGTTAGAAAAGCGTTTAGATTGTTTTAATTATATTTAGTGTGGTGTGCTGAATTTTCTTGGTGTGTGCCTGTGCTTGTGTGCTTGGTTTGAGTTGTGGGACGTCTAGCGTTTTGTCCACATCCGCACATAGTAGAGAGTTGTGGGATCCTTGTCCACAACCTCTAATATGGTTTTTAGTATTAATAAGAGAGTTGTTAGTTACATATACCTCTATGCATATAGTTGGGGTGTTTCATTTCAAATTCTAAATTCTTCTATCTCTACTATTCTTTCTCCGACAGATGTCGAGGACTCATAACCAAAAGAATGTCGATGGTGAGGAGGAGAACAATGGAGCACCTCAAAACTACAATGGACAGGGAGCTATCAAGCCTGAGCAGCTATTGGATATGCAGAACCAGCTCATGCAGACCATGATACGGACCATGGGAAAGCTGCAAGCTGGCAACAACAATCAGCCCCACATGCCTCCACCACCACCACCCCCGCCACACCACAACCGCTTGTGAGAGTTCATGAGGAACAAACCACCTACCTTTGCTCAAGCTATAGATCCTATGGAAGCTGATGATTGGTTGAAGTTTGTAGAGAAGAAACTTGCTATTGTTCGGTGCAGTGATAGGGAGAAGGTTCTTTTTGCCTCACACAAATTGATTGGAGCTGCTACATATTGGTGGGAATCTCTATGTAAAACCTAGTGGGGATCACTTGGACTGAATTTAAGGAGAAGTTCTGCTCTCACTATGTTTCTGAGGGAGTCATGATACGGAGAAGATAAGAATTTTAAAATCTCAGGCAAGGGAGGATGAGTGTGAGTGAGTATCTCAATAAATTCACTCAACTGTCAATATATGCTCCATATGACATTAGCACTGACAGTAGGAAGCAATACTTGTTCATGAGGGGTCTCAACAATGAAATTCAAGTTTAGTTGCTCATTGCTGACTATGCAAATTTTCAGAAGCTATTTGTGTCGGTACCCTGCAGACCGGGTACCCCTGCGCACAGGAGAAAACCGCTAAGTACTCCGCCTCTGCCAAGGAAGCCGAATCCGAGGCTGCCACGTAGGGGAGGGAAGGACCCGATCCTACCTCCCCCTCGGTGGAGGCTCCCAAGCTGCCACATGGCCGGCAGGGCCAAGTCCATGCCTCCCCACTGAGGAGGGCTCCGGAGCCGCCACGTGGCCATTCGGGACCTCAGGCCCAAGCCCGCCTCCCCACTGAGGAGGGCTCCGGGGCCGCCACGTGGCCACTCGGGACCTCAGGGCCAAGTCCGCGCTCGGTCAGGGAAAAGCACCGGAGCTACCACATGGCTTGCACGGCTGAGCCTCCACCCCTCCATAGGGGTGGGTTCCGAATGCGCCACGTGGCCTGTTCCGTCAAGTGCTTTACTTCCCGCAGAGGCAGGCTCCGGCGTAACCACGTGGCGGACGCCCAACTCAGTGTGGTAGGAAGCCGCAGTAAAGGAATGCGTGCGCTGCTTAGACAGGCATTAAGTACACGCGCCTTCCCCCGGCAGGCTGAGCCGCGCTTACGAAAGTCAAGGCTCCAGTGTCCTGTCTTGTCCGAGTAGCCGGTACAGACCCACGCCGCAAGACGGGCGAATGGGCCGCGAGGACAAGACGGACGAGACGTGCCCCGCCGTCATCACCAACCATGTGTAGCCCTGGCGCACGGCGCGGCAGGATGGCACATTAAAGCCCCTGACAAAGGGAAGTAGATAGCAATTAATTGTAGATCTTGTATAGGATTTGGCTCTTCCCGGGACCACCTGTCGGGTCCTGGGTCTCACCTTGTAACTGCAGAGTCCTTGAACTATAAAAGGATTCAGCAGATGACCTTCGCAAGGGACGGAAAAAAGATTAGACCAAGGCTCATACATGCGAAAGCAAGGCAATACACAACACTCCCGTGGACGTAGGGTATTACGCTCCGGCGGCCCGAACCACGTAAATCCCCGGTGTCCATCATTTTGCTGTGTTTGATCTCCTGGGACTAGCCCTCGTGAATCCAAAGAACCTCCGCAGGCTGCTCTCTAAGCAGGTCCGGGGGAAGTGTCGTTTACGACCTTCGACATTTGGCACGCTAGGTAGGGGGCTTTTTCCCCGTCAAGATCTCCACCAGCAGCAATGGTGAACGACCAATCCAACACTGGATCATCCAGGGCGCACACATGGCGACAGACTGTGGCAGAGGACCAGGCGTCATCCTGCTCTAGAGCAGGCTACCGCTCTAGGGCAGGAAGGTCAGGACCATCGCGCCGCCCCGCAGTCACTTCGCCGGCTGCAGGCTGACACGCCACTCCACGGCGTACTCCTGCCGTGATAGCGGCCACGGCGCCACCGGCTGCAAGCCCGGAGAGCGTGCTCGCGGCAGCGCGCGCACTACTCCGCAACCCTCCGGCTGGGGATGCCCCTCAGGGAGCAGCTCAGCAGTGGATCAATGACGTCAACCACCTCGTCACCGCCGCACTCAATGCGCCTCCGCCGAGGGAAACACATGCCCAGCCGGTGCATGTGTCATTGTCGCGAACGCCGACAGTTGACCGGTGGACGGCAGTATCGCGCTCATCCAGGATCTCAACAACGGATCTGAGAACCGGGCTATAGCGCCGCAGGGCTGGAGAGGACTGCCGAGTCACCATCGAGCGCCAGAGGGAACGTCGGCGCAACCTCGAGGCCGATTACAGCACGCCGGGCCACGTGCCCCAGGCTCATGCTGCACCTCCACCACACCAGACGTACGTCGTGCCTCCACCGCACCAGGCGTACGTCGCGCCTCCTGTACAGGCGTAAGCAACACCACTCCAGCCCCAGGTGTGCGCAGGCCCGCCTGCTCACCCAGGGTATGTGCTGCCGCCGCCAGCACTAGTCAGCCCTAGCCAAGGGTGTGCGGCGCTAGCACCTCACCTCCGTTTCGTGGTCTGGCCACGAAAGTTCCGGCCACACATGCCGGAGAAGTATGACGGGAGTGTCAACCCGAGCGAGTTCCTGCAGATCTACACCACTGCGATACTAGCTGCAAGAGGCGACGAGGCCATTATGGCTAACTACTTCCCCGTCGTCCTGACCGGCCCAGCTCGGTCATGGCTCATGAACCTGCCCCAGGGGCCCATAACCTCCTGGGATGAGTTGTGCCAACAGTTCGTGGCTAACTTCGGCAGTTCCTACAAGCGCCCTAGCACCGAGCTTGACCTCCACGCCATTAGGCAGTGCCCTGGAGAGTCGCTACGATCGTTCATTCAACGGTTCTCCCAGGTACAGAACACCATCCCTCATGTTGCTAGCGCATCGGTTATCGTTGCGTTCAGACATGGTGTGAGGGACAAGAAGATTCTCGAGAAGTTAGCCACGCACGAGGTGCGTGATGTCTCCGAGCTGTTCTCCCTGGCGGACAGATGTGCTAGGGCAGCTGAGGGGCGCAACTGGCACTCCCAGCAATCCTCAGAAGCCAGGGAAACCACCCCGACTGAGGAAGGAGCCTCTGCGAGGAGCAGCGGCAAGAAGAAGAAAGGCGGTGGCAAGAACAGGGCAAAGCCCGGAGCCCAGGCAGTGGCGGCTGCGGCGCCCAGCGGAGCCCGAGCGTCGCGCTGAGACAAGCGCCCTAGACAGTCACCTTATCCCGAGGAGCCTGACTTCAAGTGTCCGGCACACCGTACAAATAGCTACAATGCTAACGAGTGCCGAGAAGTGAAGAGATTTGCGGAACGATTCAGCGAACAAAAACAGAGGCAGCAGCGCCAGGAGGGTGCACCCCCCCCCCCCCCGCTAGAGGGAGGGCAAGCAGAAGGCTGATCCTGAGAAAGAGGATGACAGCGAGATGGGGTTCCAGGAACCCCAGCGGGCGGTCAAAGCCGTCTTCGAGGGTGGCGACTCCGACTCCAACAGTGATATGGAGCGCCGCAAGACCCTCCATGTCATCTACGAGGGAGCCACCAACCCCACGTCCCGAAACGCAGTAAAAACCCTGCGTCAGGCAGTGGCCACAGTGGCCCCCGCCCCAAGTCCGGCTCCCCACCATAAGTGGATGAGGACGGCGATCATCTTCGATGCTTCGGACTGCCCGAAGAACATGGCAGGGGCAGGAGTGCTCCCGCTGTTGGTGTCCCCGACCATCGCCAACGTGAAGGTCTTTCACGTATTGATAGATGGAGGGGCGGGCCTCAACCTCATCTCCACTGCGGCTTTCCGGAAGCTGCAGCTGCCGATGTCCCAGCTCACACCCTCGAGCCCGTTCTCGGGTGTCGGACCTGGGCAAATCCTCCCGTATGGTAAAATACACCTCCCGGTGACCTTCGGGACCCCAGAGAACTACCGTACGGAGAGTGTTTTATTCGACGTGGCAGACGTCGACCTCCCCTTCAACGCAATCATCGGGAGGCCAGCCCTCTACAGGCTCATGGCTGTAGCCCACTACGGCTACCTCGTCCTGAAGATGCCGACGCCTTCCGGTGTCCTCAGGATCAGGGGGGACCGCTCAGCCGCAGTGTCAGCCTTGGAGCAGCTCCAAGGACTTGCAGCGGGGAGGGCTCCGGTCCCAGGAGGCTCGACGGAGACTCGGCCAGAGCAAGGCCCGGCGCAGCGAGCCTCCACTGCTGCACCTCCTGTGCAACCCGCCAACGATGACGACATCCCTGTGAAGGTCGTCAAGATTGGCCCTGAGGCTGCCCAGATGACCCGAATCGCGGGGAACCTAGACAACAAATAGGAATGCGCACTCATCACCTTCCTCCGGGACAACGTCGATGTGTTTGCATGGCAACCATCACAGATGCCCGGGATCCCCAGGGAGGTGATTGAGCACCATCTGAAGATCTACCCCGACGCCCGGCCGGTATAGCAGAGGCCCAGGAAACAGTCCATCGAGCGGCAGAACTTCATCCGTGAAGAAATCAAGAAGTTGCTCGATGCTGGTTTCATCCGGGAGGTTCACCACCCACGATGGTTGGCCAACCCTGTTGTCATTCCTAAGGCTGGCGGGAAGCTCCGGATGTGCATCGACTACACCAATCTCAATAAGGCATGTCCCAAGGATCCATTCCCTCTTCCTAGGATAGATCAAATAGTAGACTCAACATCAGGTTGTGACCTTCTGTGTTTCCTAGATGCGTATTCCGGTTTTCACAAAATACCTATGTCTAGGGAAGATGAGGAGCACACTGCTTTCATAACAGTAGACAGCCTGTATTGTTATGTCTCCATGCCTTATGGTCTCAAAAATTCCCTCCCCACCTTTGTACGTGCAATGCATAAGACATTCGGGGACCTCATTAGAGACCTGGTAGAGGTGTATGTCAACGACATCGTGGTAAAAATCAGGGACAGCACATCCCTATTAGACAACCTAACCAGAGTCTTCAGCAAGCTGCGCACGACACGCACGATGCTGAACCCCGACAAGTGTGTCTTTGGGGTCTCCGCAGGGAAGCTCCTTGGTTTCTTGGTATCGCACCGAGGGATCTAAGCTAACCCAGAGAAGATCAAGGCGATAGAGCTGATGCGGCCGCCGGCCCGCATCAAGGACATGCAGAAGCTTGCAGGATGTTTGGCAGCCCTCAGTCGGTTCATCTCCAGACAGGCTGAGGGAGCCCTGCCCTTCTTCAAGATCTTGCGGAAGTCAGGCCCCTTTGAGTGGACTGAGGAAGCTGAATCGTCCTTCCAGGAGCTCAAGAAACACCTGACGACGCTACCCATTATGGTGGCGCCAGAACCCGGCGAGCCGCTCCTGTTGTACATCACCGCAACAATGGAAGTGGTCAACATGGTCTTGGTTGCAGAACGGCCGGAGCTACTACCGCAACAAGTACCAGAAGGAGCCCCAGAGGGGGAGGCCAAGCCTCAAGGCCTGATCCCAGAAGAACCCCCCCCCCCCCCCCCGCTATGAGTTCCAGTGTCCAAGTGCCTTACGGGTCCCAGCCCCCGGAGGCCCAGCTAGACCCTGGGAGCCACATTCCCCAGGAGACAGACGCATTGCAAGGAGCCCCGGACCCCCCAGGGAGGGTTCGGACCTGCCAACGGCCAGTCTACTACGTTAGTGAGGTCCTCCATGAAGCAAAGAAAAGATACTTGGAGGTACACAAACTACTGTATGCAGTGCTCACAGCATCGAGGAAGCTCCGGCATTACTTCCAGGCTCACCGGGTTTCAGTGGTCACCTCCTTCCCACTGAAAACCATACTCTACAGTCCCAATTCGACTGGCAACATTGCCAAGTGGGCGGCGGAGCTGGCTGAGTTCGAGTTGGAGTTCTTACCTCGACATGCAGTCAAAAGCCAAGCACTGGCGGACTTCTTGGCCGAATGGACCCCATCACCAAGCAACCCGAGGGGGCCGGACAACGGCGAAACGGTGCCGAAGGCTCCGGTTTTTACCGAGACCCCCTGGACGCTCTACTTCGACGGTTCCTCGCGGAAGCAGGGAGCCGGCGCTGGGGTCCTGCTTCTCACCCCGACTGGGGAGCAGTTCAAGTACATGGTGCGCCTCGACTTCAAGGCGACAAACAACATGGCAGAGTATGAAGCCCTAATCTTTGGGCTGAAGACTGCCCTGACCCTCAATGTCCGACAGCTCCTGGCTAAAGGTGATTCTCAAGTGATCATTAAGCAAGCCAGAGGAGAGTGCAGCTGCAACGACCCTCAATTAGCTGCATACCTGCTGCACGCACGGAAGCTGGAAAAGGACTTTGAAGTCTTGGACTTGTGCCATGTACCCCGAGCTGACAACTCAGTTGCAGACAACCTGTCAACGAAGGCCTCCACAGGGGCCCCAGTGCCCCAAGGAGTCTTTGCAAGGACGTTACCGCGACCAACCACCCGAGCAGCCGAGCCGGGCGAAGGGGGCGAGCCTAGCACCTCGAAGCTGGCAGTCCCAGCGACCCTGCTACCATGGAGTCCGCCAAGGATCGTATGCGCCACCGAGGGCTCCGAGCTACCGGGCGCCCAAGATCCAGAAGCTCAAGCAAGTCCCGATGCATGGATCTCGGAGGTCCGGAACTACTTGAAGGACAATACCCTTCCCGAAGAACATGGCCTGGCAGAAAGGATTGTTCGCATGGCTAAAAGGTACACGCTGGTGGAAGGGGATCTCTACCGGCGTGGCGCCAACGACATCCTACTGCGATGCATTAACCGGGAGGAGAGCTGCGACCTGCTCGCAGAGATCCATGGAGGCGAGTGCGAGAACCTCGCGTCCTCCCGCACGCTGGTCGGTAAAGCCTTTCGGCATGGCTTCTACTGGCCGACAGCACTCCAGGATGCCGCCGAGATGGTAAGGAGATGCAAGGCGTGCCAGTTCCATGCCAAGCAGATCCATACACAAGCTCAGGCGCTGCAGATGATCCCTCCCTCATGGCCATTCACTGTATGGGGGTTGGACATCCTGGGACCCTTTCCCAGAGCCGTCGGAGGATTCCGGCATCTCTACGTCGCCGTAGATAAGTTCACCAAGTGGCCGGAGGCTGCCCCAGTTGTCACCATCAACAAGCAGTCAGCAGTAAAGTTCATTAAGTCGATCGTCTGCCTGTTCGGGGTCCCGAACAGAATCATCACTGATAACGGGACCCAGTTCACAAGTGCAGCCTTCCAAGAATACTGCGAGGACCTGGGGATCAAAGTCTGCTATGCATCTGTTGCTCATCCAGAGAGCAATGGGTAGGTCGAGAGAGCCAATGCAGAGATCCTCAGGGGCCTCAAGACTCGCACGTTCTCACACCTTGAGAAGCATGGTGCAAATTGGGTGGATGAGCTTCCGTGTGCGCTGTGGGCTAGCCGGACATCAACCAGTCGGGCCACGGGGGAAACACCTTTCTTCTTGGTGTACGTGGTGGAGGCCGTCCTCCCCCCAGAAATTACCATGGGCTCTCCCCGTGCCCGGAGGTACGACGAACAGCGCAGGACCAGCTCCGGCGTGAAGACCTGGACCTCGTCGACGAGGGACGAGTGCGAGCAGCTCTCCGAAATGCACAGTACAGGCAGGCGCTCCGGCGCTACCATCAAAGGACCGTGCGGAGTAGGGATCTAAAGGTAGACGACCTGGTGTTGCGCCACATACTCTCCCGGGAAGGGTCTAACGAACTCTCCCCCAGCTGGGAGGGTCCCTTCCGGGTAACAGAGGTTTGCCGCCCAGGATGCGTCCGCCTAGCTACGGAGGATGGACAGCGGTTGCCCAACCCATGGAACATCGAACACCTCCGTAAGTTCTACCCCTAGACCAGGGTCGGGGCAATGCTATTTCATTGTTAAGGTTACACATTATCTCAGGATAGCACTTAGTATAGGGGATGGGGCCCCGAGTGCACATTCCGCTTAGCCTAGTCCAGAACCCTAAGTAGGTGCACTTGGCTCGACCTAACACCCACGCCAGGTTATTCCCCTTGTAAAGTCTGCTTCATCTTATGAGAAACTACAATGAAAGAATGTTGTCCTGCCTGGTAAAGGGTTTGTCAATTCAAAAATTATCTTTAATTTTTATGATGTTGTTGTAAGCCCGCCATAGCTCGTGATCTATCATGAGCACTATCATTTTTCCCCTGATTTAACAGTAGTGGGAGCCTTGCTATCTGGACTGCAGGTGGGGTTGCTTGAGGTACCTGCGATGTGCCTGGGGCCTCAGTTGTTCCAATACTCGGGGGCCTGTGTCTCCAGATGGTTCCCCCCCGGAAACGGCTTACGCCGAGCGGGAGGTCCAGGGCCACAACCTGCTTAGCTTGGTCCCGTACCCTAAGCCTGTGCGTTCTGCCTCCCCAGCGCTATAGCCAAGTGCTGGGGGCCAGATGGACCACCCTTGGGTATTCTAGACAACGAGCCCTGGGTGCAAAAGCACTGAATTACCCAGGCCCCACGAGTCAGCCTAGGATCGTAAGTCAAGCGACACTACAAAACAAGCAGGGGCAAAGTGACCAACGGACAGAATTACTTCTCTTTTTTGATCTATGTACAGGTCTTTGAGGAAGGTATTCCAGCAACCATCGCCAAAGTACCCGCGAAGACAGTGGGCACCGCCGGACTGGAGCTCCGGCGGCACCCCCAGGGGGGCCCGCTGTCGACCTCTCACTGAAGAATGGCGGGCACCACCAGCCTGAAGCTCCGGCGGCACCCCCAGGGGGCCTGCTGTCGACCTCTCACTCAAGAATGGCGGGCACCGCCGGCCTGAAGCTCTGGCGGCACCCCCAGGGGGCCCGCTGTCGACCTCTCAATAAAGATGGTGGCCACCGCATAACTGAAGCTCCGGCGCCACCCCCAGGGGGGCCGCTATCGACATACCTGCATACTCAGCTACGGCAATGCTACCTACGAATCCTAGGCTCCTCCTGCACCGGTCCGCCCTAAACCCTAAATATATGACAGGTGTGCCCATAACAACTGGCCACGCCTGTCAGGGGGCCATACTTTGGGGGACGGCAGGTCTTGGAAGTTAAGGAACAACAAGCCGCCGGAAGACATTGCTGGAAATAAAAGCAAGCTGAGTATAAAAGGGCACCATAGACAGATTTTTTATCACACAAATAAAGATTTTGTCATCACAGCCAGCCACAAGACAAAAACAGAAAGACAAAAACTTAAACAGACGTCCGGGGAGCCCTCAGCCGCTCTGCTGGAACCTTGAGGCGATGAGGGCCACCACATCCGAAACTTCAGACTTGGCGGCCTCTTCCCTCTCGGCGATGGGCCCCTCGAGGACTGGCTGCAGGGAGACGTCGGGGTACCAGCTCCGGTAGCAAGACAGGATGTGTGTCGCCACCTCCTTCACCAGCATCCATCCCTCGGCCTCCAGCTGGTTGTCAAGGATGGCCCCCAGCGACAGCATCCTCGAGCTGGTAGAGTCGAGCGCCGGAACACCTGACTCACCTCCTGCGCCGGCTCCCCCACGCACATCGGGCTGAAGCCGAGTGGCACGAGAGCCGAGTCGGCACCGCCGAGGAACTCCCAGACCTTCTGAGCCTCGGCAGAGCGAGCCGCCCGCAGCTCCGCCACCTCCTGCTGGGACGCCGCCAGTGCCCGGGGGCCGCCGTCCAGGAACCGCTTCTCCCTGGCCGCTAGGGCCCTCTCGCGCTCGCCGACCCCCGCCTCACGGCGGTTCAAGCCACCCTCCTTGAGGGCGACGTTGAACTCGCGGTCCAGAAGGGCCTGGCGCTCAGCGGATTGGGCCTGCTGTGCCTCAGCTACGGTGGCTTCCCGGCGGTCCAGCTCGGCGGCGCGGACTCTTGCCCCTTCCTGCTGGAGGATGAGCCCACGGCAGGCTGCCTCCACCTCGGCCCGCTTCGCCGCCAGCTCCTGCTCCCGTTCGGCTAGAGCGGCCTCCCGGAGGGACTGCAGGTGCTGAAGGTCCTCGCAGGCCTGGAGGTGCGAGCTGGCCTCAGCGTGGATGGCCTCGGTGTCTGCCTTCAGCTTCTGGGTGATGGCGTCCAGCTGGGCGATGAGGTCGCGCTCCTGCTCGAGGATCTTCATCTCCTCCCGAACGATCGCCTCTCGCTGGGCCGCTCGGCTCTTTGCCAGCCGATTCCGGGCCTCCAGGGCCCTCGCCCACTCCCAGAGCCGGTCGTCCTCGAGCCGCCCTTTCTCCGGAGCAAGGGCCGCCTGGGCCTGCCGGAAGCCGGAGTAGGCCACTACCATAGCCTCGGACAGGGGGAGGGGCTCCACCGTAGCAGCAGGCCACTGCCTCCCCACTTCCTCAATATCGTCCTCCATTTGGAGGACCACTAGAAAGGCGAGGACCAGGGCCCCCTCCCGGATGGCAGCACCCGGGGTGGTGGCGCCAGCCGACGCAGCAGTGTCGGAGGGCGCGGCGGCGTCGGTCAGCACAGAGTGGCCGGTGGACGCGGTGTCGTTGGTAGGCGCGGCGGCGGTCATCAGCGCGCGCGGTTGGGCTCCGGCAGCCACTGCGGGGGTCTCAAACACGGGAGCCCGAGGTACCCCAGCGGCAGCAGCCTGGGGCACCGGAGCAGAGCCCGAGGCAGCAGACGATCCCCGCGAGCCGGCTGGAGCGGCAGACCCTCTAGCAGAAGTGCTCGCGGGTGGTGGAGTAGCTGTGGAAGCGCTGAAACCAAACAAGCTCAGACCATAAGAGATTGACAGGGTAGGCACACAGCAAAGAACACCCAAGGTAAAATCTGAGCAGACTTACCGGGGGACGCTGAAGTTCCATCGCTTCCCGAAAGGGTTGGGGGGGTTCGGACCCCCCGAAGCCGTAGTGGGGGCCCCTAAGTGTGCTAGGGGCCCCTGTGGTGGTGGTGTCGGCGGCACCCCCGAGGTCTGGCGCCCCTTTGAACGGAGAGGGAACGCTGGGGTCCCGTCGGCGTTGAGGAGCCTCCCCCTCTTGCGGGTGGAAGACTCGGGCAGCAAGGTGGCGCCATCGGCGCCCCCTGGCCACGAGCGTGGCAGGGCTCCGGAGCCCTTACGAAAGGCAGAAGGGGCCGGCGGCGGCGACCGGGCGCACTTCTTGGGGGACGGGTCCAGCACCAGAACCGGCACCTTCCCCTTCCCCTTGTCGCCGGGGGCGACGACGCCACCCCATGGATGGTGCTGGTGGCTGCTCGAGGAGTCGCCGCTTGAAGAACTAGCATCGATTAAGGGAGCCTCGCCTCCCTCAGCGTTGTCAGCAATGCTAACCCCCCGGAACGGGTCCCCGATCTGGCGCCGTGCCAGCCCAGACTCGTCAAGGGTCAGCATCGTCTTCAGCAACTGCCTCCTCAACTCGGAGTCCGAGCACAAGGGGCGGCAGGCCGACAGAAGAGAAAGTGCCTCGGCGGAGATGTCGTCGGGGCAGACTCGGGCCAGCATGTCGAGCAGCTGCCGCTCGCCCAGGTTGGAGCCGGGGCCGGTCTCGAGCCGGGTGCAGTCCGACAGGCCGGTGAACATCGACGCTGGGCAGGCACGGTGCTGAAGCGGGGCTATGCGGCGGGACATGAAGTTCCTCAGCACCATGGCAGACGACGGCCCGTGGTCCGCCAGCATCTGGATCCTCTCCAGCACCGGGTTGAACGCCTCCTCCAGCTTTGGGCGCTCCTCCCAGAATGATCGCTCGGAGTAGGGGATCCCGGTGGGGAGGCACATCCGGTCGTGGGCCTTGACCTTGGCGATCATCCAATCTCCGCGCCACATCTCCCACCTTGCCGAGTTGAAGGAAGCAATGTACCTCGTGGGGACCTCAGTCCGGCGCTGGAAGTAGTAGGCGCCAAGGTGCTCCTTCGAACTCCTGCCGATGGCCCTCAGTACAAAAAAGTACCGGAAGAGCTTTACCGACGGCATCACCCCCACGAACATCTCGTAGAGGTGAGCGAAGACCGCCAGCATGGCGATCGAGTTCGGCCCGAGGTGGTGGAGTTGGAGGCCGAAGGTCTCCAGGAGCATGACCAAGAAGGTGTATGCCGGCGGGACGAAGCCAGCCAGCACGTACGATGAGAAGAGAACCATCTCCCCAGAGGAGAGGCTCAGCGGGAGCCTCCCAGGACAGAGCCACGACTCCCACTCAGGAGTGTGCCAGCCAAGAAGCCGGCGCATAGGGGCCAGGTCGGCGGGCCTGGACAGCCTGGACTTGGGCAAGATGCTCGCCATGAGGGCTGAGGTTGGAAGCTCTAGATGGGGAGACTGGGAACTAGAGCGCAAGAACTGGGCTTGAGGCGGAAACACGAGCGCAGGGATGCAGAGACGGGAGAAAGAACCCTCAGGGGGAAAGTTCTCTTTTTATGCACCCCTGCAGGCCAACAGGCGCAAAAGTATGGATCGCCGCAGCCCCAGTAGAAGAGTAATGAACCCGTATGGGCAATAACATGAGGGCCCGGGTCGCTTGACAATGAAGGCGACCTGGGCAGCTAGCTTTGCGGGAGGTAACTCGGCGGTTTCCGAAAGGGCAAAAGTAGTGGAAGTGCAGGAGCCACCTTGGGAACCACAAAAGTTAAAGCACGATTGTAGGCAGGAGTCACGTCGCGCGACGCCTGTTCAGCACCTTCGCTTACCAGAAGGATACACGTCGCCTCAACGGCAGGGGCGTGTCGCATGGGGAACTGCCGTGAAGCGAAATCAGAAGAGTTGCGCGGGAAGAAAAGGTAGAAGACCCCACCTGCGGTATCGACGACTCTCCCGAGGTAGGCTCGGGGGCCACTGTCGGTACCCTGCAGACCGGGTACCCCCGCGCACAGGAGAAAACCTCTAAGTACTCCGCCTCTGCCAAGGAAGCCGAATCCGAGGCTGCCACGTAGGGGAGGGAAGGACCCGATCCTACCTCCCCCTCGGTGGAGGCTCCCAAGCTGCCACGTGGCCGGCAGGGCCAAGCCCATGCCTTCCCGCCGAGGAGGGCTCCGGATCCGCCATGTGGCCATTGGGACCTCAGGCCCAAGCCCGCCTCCCCGTTGAGGAGGGCTCCGTGGCCGCCACGTGGCCACTCGGGACCTCAGGGCCAAGTCCGCGCCCGGTCAGGGAAAAGCACCGGAGCTACCACGTGGCCTGCACGGCTGAGCCTCCACCCCTCCATAGGGGTGGGTTCCGAATGCGCCACGTGGCCTGTTCCGTCAAGTGCTTTACTTCCCGCAGAGGCAGGCTCCACCGTAACCACGTGGCGGACGCCCAACTCAGTGTGGTAGGAAGCCGCAGTAAAGGAATGCGTGCGCTGCTTAGACAGGCATTAAGTACACGCGCCTTCCCCAGGCAGGCTGAGCCGCGCTTACGAAAGTCAAGGCTCTAGTGTCCTGTCTTGTCCGAGTAGCCGGTACAGACCCACGCCGCAAGACGGGCGAATGGGCCGCGAGGACAAGACGGACGAGACGTGCCCCGCCGTCATCACCAACCATATGTAGCCCTGGCGCACGGCGCGGCGGGACGGCACATTGAAGCCCCTGACAAAGGGAAGTAGATAGCAATTAATCCTAGATCTTGTATAGGATTTGGCTCTCCCCGGGACCACGTGTCAGGTCCTGGGTCTCACCTTGTAACTGCAGAGTCCTTGAACTATAAAAGGACTCGGCAGACGACCTTCGCAAGGGACGGAAAAAAGATTAGACCAAGGCTCATACACGCGAAAGCAAGGCAATACACAACACTCCCGTGGACGTAGGGTATTACGCTCCGGCGGTCCGAACCATGTAAATCCCCGGTGTCCATCATTCTGCTGTGTTTGATCTCCTGGGACTAGCCCTCGTGAATCCAAAGAACCTCCGCGGGCTGCTCTCTAAGCAGGTCCGGGGAAGTGTCATTTACGACCTTCGACAGTTTGACAAGGCCATTGTGGTTGAAAACAACATTCCTGAGATGGATCTAGACCACAATAGGAAAATGACATATAATGGACAGCCGCAAGGAAGCAATGTCTGCCCTGGCTATGCACTGCCTGTTGCACCATACTACAAACCGTCTGCTGCTGCATACCACCCTTCTTATCCACCATGATCGCAACAGCCAATGCAGCAACGCCCATCCATGCAAGTGCCTCACTTACCTATGCAGCCTACGCCATGTCCAAATATGTCTTCCTATGCTCAGGATCATCCTCGCCCTAACTTCGCTGGCGCCACTGGTGCAGAGACTAGCTTTAATTGTGGTCAAGTGGGACATTTTGCAAATCAATGCCCAAGATCAGATCAAGGACAAATAGACAATGCTTTAAGGAAGAATCCTAGGCCCAATGGAGGAGTGACTCAAGGCAATCGAGGACTAAAGAATTTTGCCTGTGGCAAGGTGAACCATGTTTCTGCAGAAGAGGCTCAGCAAGCTGAAGATGTTATGATTGGTATGTTTCTCGCAAACTCCAACCTCGCTACTATATTATTTGATTCTGGAGCATCCCATTCATTCATCTCATCAAAGTATGTTGCAAAGCATAGGATGCCTATATCATACCTGAAGTATACTCTGTTTGTTAAATATCCTAGAGGAGAGATGAGGATGAATATAGTATGTCCAAAAGTAAGTACTTCCATAGGGGGGTAGATTTTCTCGCCAACCTTATAGTCCTGAATTCACAAGGCCTGGACATCATACTTGGGATGGACTGGCTAAGGAAGCATAATGTAGTGATTTAGTGTGCTACTTGGACAGTGCAATTGACAAACGAGGAAGGAGTCAGTATAGAATTCAAGGTAGTTTAGTCGACAACCGAGAAGGCAATGGTAAATCATGCAGAAGGAGTAACTTTGGAGGAAATTCCGGTTGTTTGTGAGTACCCAGATGTGTTTCCTGAGGAATTGTCAGGTATGCCACCAGATCGTGACATCGAGTTCGTCATTGATTTCATACCCGAAACTGCACCTATAGCAAAGAGGCCATATATGATACCTCCTAAGAAATTAGCGGAGCTCAAGAAGCATATTCAAGAGCAGTTAGAGAAGGGTTTTATACACCCAAGTTCGTTGCCATGGGGGGCCCAGTGCTTTTCGCGGATAAGAAGGATAAATCTCAAAGAATGTGTGTGGATTACCGGTCTCTCAATGAGGTGACGATCAAGAATAAGTACACACTGCCCCGCATAGAGGATCTATTCAACCAGATGAAGGGAGCCAGAATATTCTCCAAGATTTATCTTCGGTCGGGATGTATCCAAATGAAGATTTGACCATCAAACATACCCAAAACGGCTTTCAGGACACGGTATGGATCCTATGAGTATATGGTCATGTCATTTGGATTGACCAATGCACCTGCATACTACATGTATCTTATGAATAAGGTCTTCATGGAGTATTTTGATAAGTTTGTGTCGATACCCTGCAGACCGGGTACCCTCACACACAGGATAAAGACACCAGTGCATCTCTGACGGCACCACATGTCCAGAAGTTGTCGAGGCCCCAGCCTCCTGCAAAATCTAGCCCCAATGCTGACACGTGGGGTACAAAGAATGGGATAAAGACCCTTAGGAGAGACAGCCTCCAAAGGCGCCATGTGTTGGGGAGAGACCACGCCCAACCTTGGCGGAGAGCTCCAGAGCTGTCGCGTAGCATGGAGTGCTGAACCAAGCGCCCTCCCTCAGGGGAAAGAGCGGAGCTGCCGCGTACCCTAGGGAGCCCCAAAGCTGCCATGCTTCACGAAGAACTGGGGCTAGCCTCCCTAGCGAGGACCAGCTCCGACGCTACAACGTGTCTCGCAGCTCACCCCAAATGGTAAGGTGTGGAAGTTAAAAGCTAGTGCGCTGTGCTTAGGTTAGGCATTGAAGACCCGCACCCACCTCTGGCGCACGACACGGAGCACGCAATCGGTCAGAGATCGCTATGACAAGTTGCATCACTATGAAGGTGCTGCAGGCCTATCCCACTTGGCCATGTGGGTAGCTTGCGGCAACAAGACAATCTGACGGGACACATTCTGCCACCGTCAGCAACGGCGCGTGGGCTACTGACAAGGGAGGCGGCAAGACGGCGAGTCTTCACTGCCATGCTCAGAGAAAGCTTACGCGGGAAGCCTTATATCTTTAGGATAAGATCGCCCTGGGACCACCTGTTGGGCCCTGGGACCCCACTTGTAAGGCGTCCGACCTTGACTATAAAAGGCTCGGACCACCACTGATACAAGGACCAGACTCAGAATCCCTGATACACACACACGCATACATACTCACCAAGCAATACAATACACCGTGGAGTAGGGTGTTACGCTCCTTGCGGCCCGAACCACGTAAAATCAACCGTCTCATACTCTTCTGCTAGAACACTAGTTTGAAGCCTAAGCCCCGCAAAAAAAAGAACCTCCGCGGGCTGCTCCTTAGCAGATCCGGGGAATTGTTGCATTAACACTTCGACATTTGGCATGCCAGGTAGGGGCTTTTTCCCTCAAAAAAAGTGGTAGCACTTCCATCACCATGATGTTCATCAAGCCTGTGAGCTGTGGTGAGATCAAGCCGCAAAAGGTCGACCATCGTGTCGACAAAGACGTGGAGAAGGGGTTCCAAAGGATGGAACGCGCAGTGGAAATGGTACACCAGGCTGTGAACTTTGACCTCAACAGCGACCACGAGCATTGCAAAGCGCTCCACGTCATCTGTGGAGGATCTTGGGAACCCACATCCAGGAATGCGGACAAGACCCTACGCCGAACAATGGCTTTGAGAGCCTCTACGCATGCCCTGGCGCCACATCACAAATGGATGGAGACGTCGATAAGCTTCGATGCCTCCGACTGCCCCGAGAACATGGCGGGAGCCGGGCAGCTTCCCCTCCTCGTCGCACCCACCATCACCAATGTAAAGTTTTACCACGTCCAGGTAGATGGTGGAGCCGACCTCGACCTCATCAGTCGTGCGGCCTTCAACAAGCTGAAGATCACCGTGTGTGAGCTCACCCCGTCAAGATCATTCTCGGGGGTAGGACCAGAGAGTGTTATCCCGTACGGCTGCATCCTCCTCCAGGTGACCCTAGGGACACCCGAGACCTTCAGAATGGAGAATATCATATTCGACGTCGCAGAGGTTAGCCTCCCCTACCACGCCATTATTGGCAAGCCAGCCCTGTACCGATTTATGGCTGTAGCCCATTACGGCTACCTCATTTTCAAGATGCCGACATCCTCCGGTGTCCTCAAGATCTGTGGAGATCGTGCTGCTATGGTGATAGTTTTGGAGAAGCTCTGAGAACTGGCAACGGCGCCAACACCTGTCCTGAGCAATGTTGGGTCGAGTAAGCCTTCGCCAGACCCACGCGCTCGCAGCCGCGCCACTGCACCATGAGTGCAACCCTCCGACGACGACAACATACCCATCAACACAATCCAGATTGGCTCTGATGCGGCAAAGACCACCCGTATCACCGGGAGTCTGGACAGCGAGCAGGAATCGATGCTCACTACTTTCCTACAAGCTAACATCGACGTCTTTGCCTAGCAACCGTCGCAGATGCCAGACATCCCCAGGGAAGTGATCGAGCACCGTCTGAAGATCTACCCT
This sequence comes from Tuctoria greenei, assembly GCA_036927565.1. Taxonomy (NCBI): domain Eukaryota; kingdom Viridiplantae; phylum Streptophyta; class Magnoliopsida; order Poales; family Poaceae; genus Tuctoria; species Tuctoria greenei. Next base: position 138,369,654 of record JAYESD010000007.1, read on the forward strand.
GATGCACAGCCGCAACAACAGAGGCCCCATAAGCCGTCCATCGAGCGGCAGAACTTCATCCGTGAGGAGATCAAGAAGCTCCTCGATGCTAGCTTCATGCGGGAGGTCCAACATCCCAGATGGCTGGCAAATCCGGTTGTCGTCCCCAAAGCTGCCGGTAAGCTTCGGATGTGCATTGACTACAACAACCTCAACAAGGCATGTCCTAAAGATCCTTTATCTCTCCCTAGAATTGATCAAATCGTAGATTCAACTTCAGGGTGCGATATGCTATGCTTTCTAGATGCATATTCAGGGTCTCACCAAATCCCGATGTTTAGAGAAGATGAGGAACACACTGCTTTCATAATCGCAGATGGTCTTTACTACTATGTCTCCATGCCTTACGGTCTTATGAATGCCCTCCCCACCTTTTTATGTGCCATGCATAAAACATTTGGGGACCTCATTCGGGACCTAGTAGAGGTTTATGTTGATGATATTGTAGTAAAAATCCAGTCACATACATCATTACTAGAAAACCTCGCCCTAGTCTTTGACAAACTTCGAACCACATGCACAAAACTCAACCCAGACAAGTGCATGTTCGGAGTCAAAGCTAGGAAGCTCCTCGGGTTCTTGGTCTCACACCGAGGAATCGAGGCAAACCTAGAAAAAATCAAAGCGATGGAGCTGATGTGGCCTCTAGCCCGCATCAAGGACGTGCAGAAGTTTGCAGGGTGCTCGGCAGCACTCAGCCAGTTTATCTCTGGGCTGGTTGAGCGAGCGCTCCCATTCTTCAAGCTCCTACACCAATCCAGACCATTTGTGTGGACCGAAGACATGGAGAAGGCATTCCGCGAGCTGAAGCAGCAGCTAACATCACTACCAGTAATGATGGCACCGGAGCCCGAGGAGCCCCTGTACCTGTACATCGCCGCCACAACCGAGGTGGTAAGTATGGTTTTGGTTGCAGATTGGGCTGGCCCCTAGTAGCCCTAACGAAAGGAAGGGACCCCTGTTGTTTACTCTAAGCCCCAGGGCCCCCAGAGGATGTCCGGGTCCCCCAAGGGGGCCACGGAGAGCAAGGATTCTTGGGTCCCAGCCCCCAGAGGATGTCCAGGTCCTCGAAGGGGCCCCAAAAAGCAAGGAGCCTCTTGGTCACATCCCCCAGAGGATGTTCGGATCCCCCAAGGGGGCCCCAAAGACCAACGAGCCTATGGGTCCCAATCCTAAGAGGACGTGCGGGTCCCCAAGGGGGCCCCGGAGACCAAAGGGCCTCTGGGTCCCAGCCCTCAGGAGATGTCCAGGTCCCTCAATAGGGCCCCGGAAACCAAGGAGCCTCTGGGTCCCAGCCCCAAGAGGACGTCCGGGTCCCCCAAAGGGGCCCTAGAGACTAAGGAGCCTCTGGGTCCCAGCCCCCAGAAGATGAGTGGGTCCCCCTAAGGGGCCCCAGAGGTCATGAAGCCTTTGAGTCCCAGCCCCAAAAGGAAGCACCAGGCCCAGTAGACATGTAGTCGCTAGACCTGGAGTAGAGGGAAGAAGATGCGTCGAATTCCCCGAAAAGGTCCCGGATCATCCAATGCCTGGTCTACATCATCAGCGAAGTCCTGCATGAGGCAAAGACAAGGTACCTGGAAGTCCATAAGTTGCTCTATGCGGTGCTAATCGCGTCGAGGAAGCTCCGCCATTATTTTCAGGCACACTGAGTATTAGTGGTGACATCGTTCCCACTAGGATCAATGCTGCGTAGCCCGAACGCAACTGGGAATATCGCAAAGTGGGCGGCTGAATTAGTGGAGTTTGAGCTTGATTTCTTGCCACGACATGCAATCAAGAGTCATGCCCTAGCGGACTTCGTTGCTGATTGAACCCCCTCTACTAGCAACCCAGGGGGGCGGGAGATCAGTGAGCCAGAGCCCAGGGCTCTGGTGCTTACCGGACCTCACTGGACGCTCTTCTTCGATGGATCCTCAAGGAAGCAAGGGGTCAGAGCCGGCGTACTGCCCACCTCGCCAACAGGGGAGCAGTCCAAGTACGTAGTGCGCCTCGACTTCAAGCTACCAACAACATGGTAGAGTACAAATCCCTCTTCTTTGGACTCACAGCTGCACAGGGTCTTGGTGTCTAGCAGATGCTGGTCAAGGGAGACTCCCAGCTGATCATCAAGCAAGTCCGGGGTGAGTGCTGCTGCAATGATCCGCAGCTCGCGACATATCTAACACATGTCAAGAAGCTAGAAGTTGGATTCGAGGCCTTGGATCTATACCAAGTGCCACGCGCTGACAATTCCATCGCCGATGCCCTGTCAACCATGGTGTCCACAGGAGCTCCCTTTTCTAAAAGGGGTTTTTGGCAGGAGGTTGGTGCGGCCGACTGCTAGGCCGGCAAGGGCTAATGAAGAAGGTGAGCCCAGCCCCACTGAGTTGGCAACCATGGCAGCCCTGCAACCGTGGGGGCTGCCAAGGTTCTTGAGCATCACTAAGGATCCCAAATCACCTAGTGCCCAAGATCCGGAAGCTTAGGAGAGTCCCGGCGTATGGATCACGGAACTTTGGGACTACCTGAAGGACAACCTCTGCCCGGAGGACCCGACATCCGTTGAGAGGATCGTGAGGATGGAGAAACACTACATGCTGGCAGAAGGTGATCTCTGCCGATGTGGTGCCAACGGCGTACTGCTACAGTGCATAACTCAACAAGAAGGTTGCGACTTGCTCGCAGAAATCCACGAAGAAGAGTGTGGGAATCACACAGCTTCCCGCACGTTGGTTGGCAAAGCGTTCCAACATGGCTTCTACTGGCCAACAGCACTACAAGACATCATCAAACTGGTCAAGAAGTGCAAGGTGTGCCAGTTCCACGCCAAGCAAATTCACACTCTGGCACATTCATTGCAGATGATCCCGCCCTCCTATCCTTTCGCGGTCTGGGCGATGGATATCTCGGGACCCTTCCCCAGGGAAGACGGAGGGTACTTGTTCCTCTACGTCGCCATAGATGAGTGCACCAAGTGGCCAGAGGCAGCCCCAGTGATCAACATCAACAAAGAGTCTGCTGTCATGTTCATCAAATCAATTGTATGCAGGTTCGAGGTCCTGAACAGGATCATCATCGACAACGGGACCCAATTCACCAGTGCAGCTTTCATGGACTACTGCGACGACGTCAGCGTCCAAGTTTGTTATGCATTTGTGGCCCATCCAAAGAGCAACAGACAAGTCAAAAGGGTCAACGCTGAGATCCTCAAGGGCCTCAAGCCACGCACATATGACAGCTTGGATAAGCATGGTGCCAAGTGCGTCAATGAACTCCCCTGTGCACCATGGGCAAGCCGGACATCACCCCGCCGTGCCACGGGAGAAACACATTTCTTTCGGATGTATGGGGCCCAGGCCGTCCTCCCCCTAGAGATCGCTGTGGGCTCGTTCAGAGTTCGAGTGCTCGATGAAGCCTCACAGGACAATCTCCAACGAGAAGATGTTGACCTCATCGACGAAGCAAGGTGGCACGCCACCATCTGAAACTCATGTTACTGATAGGCACTGAGGCGCTACCAAGAGCGGTTCATGCGGAGTAGAGA